>SJYQ01000917.1:199827-222303 GCA_006410935.1 Redunca redunca | reverse complement strand
TGGACTGTGAAGAAGGCTGAGTGCCGAAGAATTGATGCTTTTGAACTGTGGTGTTGGAGAAGACTCTTGAGAGTCCCTTGGACTGCAAGGAGATCCAACCAGTCCATTCTGAAGGAGATCAGCCCTAGGATTTCTTCGGAAGGAATGATGCTAAAGCTGAAGCTCCAGTACTTTGGCCACCTCATGCGAAGAGTTGACTCATTGCAAAAGACTCTGATGCTGGGAGGGATTGGGGGCAGGAGGAGAAGGGGACGACAGAGGATGAGATGGCTGGATGGCATCACGGACTCGATGGACGTGAGTCTGAGTGAACTCCGGGAGTTGGTGATGGACAGGGAGGCCTGGCGTGCTGCGATTCATGGGGTTGCAAACAGTTGGACATGACTGAGCGACTGCACTGGGATTGAGTGAGCAAGGAACCAGCTGTTTGAAACAAGTGACTGGAGTGCTTTTAAACACAGCAAATGCCAGGAAAGGCAGTCACTTCCCTCTGCATCCCCATATTCTGCCAAGTGGTAACAGGGGAATCAGACTTCTATCCAGGGTTATTCTCTGAGTACGCATAAATATGATTACCTTTCATTGAGTATGAGATTGAAGCTACTATATTAGTCCTTAAAAGTGCTTAGTGTAGCCATATCTTTATATAAGAGAAATTAAAAGGTGAAAATATATCTCATTTCAAATTTTTTTTGAAGACCAAATGCAAAATGTTAAGCTAAGATTATCTTTTATAAATGTGCCTCCTTTAAGGAAAATTCAATATATAAATTATCCTAGAAATAGATCAGTTAGAGCAGGCTGTTATAAGGACATCTGATTGCTTACCTTAAATAATAATTCATGAAAACTCCTTTAAATAATAAATGTTTCACTGTGGTTTTAAATACCTCCTTTTAGTGAAATTTGATTTTCATACATTTCTTTGAGAACTTCTACCGTAATTTTCATCTGTAGATGCAAAGTCAAACTTTGTGCATTTTATCTAAAATAAATAAATAGCTTCACACTTTAATGGAGCCTATTGTTGGTGGAGGTTGCTGTGAGCTTCAAAGTGATGACTAATTCGGTTATGTAAACACAATAGGCTTTATGGCAGAGACAACAAATACTTATATTTTGGGAGAAACAACAAAGACTGTAGAATTTATAACTATCTCAAAATTAGTACTGGTACTTTATGATATTAATAAATAGACACAATTCACACCATCACCATTAGTGTTTGATATATATTGTACACACAAAGACAGAATGAATATATCCAATTATACAGATAATGGAAATATACTTAGGTCATAATTTTCTGTGTGATCAATGCACACCAATACTGCTATTTACTCAGTGGTATTGTGCTTTATGACATTAATGTACTCCTCAAGTCAACGTTCTGTAAAACTGTTTTAAATCTTGACTGAATCCTTCAAGAAAATAATGAAACCTTTTGTTATGTACAGTCTTAGTTAATGGTGTTTCTTGTTTATATCTTGAATGTTGAATTTTTTCATAGCTTAACAGTATTCAGAGACATGCAGACAGGTAGATACATCAGTATTTTTTTTCCTATTTTCAGGCTCATTATTTTGTAATATGCAACTTTTTCCAGGAACAGAATTGGGTTTTTTCCCCTTAAATTCTAATGAGATACTAGAACCAAACATTGTGAAGAGTGTTCTATCCAGTAAAAAGGATCTGGATTTCTTATTCCTAAATAATGAAATGACGTTGCATATATGAAATAAAAAGGCAGAAGATACAATGAAGTATTACATGTGCTTAATATATATTCATTTATTAATGCATATGCCAGAGGATTGCATTGAACTATGCATTTGAAGACGTTATTAACAAAGCACTTGCCTATCAATTTAACATAAATTAGTGGATCTTGCTGTCTGTGGTTTCACACCCAGTAACAGCATGGTTCTGGGAGTCATGATACTTTTCACTTGTTCTTAACGTATTGGACCAGCTTGTTCACAAAGCAGTCATTGTTAACAGGGTCTTTTTTCTGCATGTATATGTTGCCCACTAACAGTTATGACCATAAGTTACAAAGTACTGTTCTACAGCCAACTATTTAGGTACAGACTCTAAAAAGTCAAACCATAAAAATAGAGAAAGTGCAAATATTTATAAACTATTTCATATTCAAAATCCAACCTAGTTATATTTTTATCTACTGAGCTGTAATAAGTTGTTTTCCTATTGCATTGTATGCATCTTGGGCTTATAAATAACATAAATTACAAAACTGTAAGCAATTTGTTCAGACTTCATTTTACGTTTTTCACTAAATAGCTAAAGACATGACTTTTTTCTCCAGTGCAATATATAATAATGCTGCATTCAATACAAATTGTTGAATATTTCTAAAAAGGAAACATTTAACTGATTATAGCACTCAGTAAAGAAGGAGTTAGTCATAACTGTCAGAAGGAAAACACTAACAGTACAGTTAATTATCATAGGTAATTTTAAGAAACAATCCTTCCATTGTACTTCTAAACCAATAATCCTATGACTTTCTAAAGAATGAAATTTGGTAAAGCCAAGACATAATGCTAGATGGCAAATGCTTCAACTTACCTCTCTCTCTCTCTCTCTTTTTTTTTTTTTTTACAAATGTGATGTGACCTTGGCAGTTTTAAGGAACAAAATTTTGTTGATATATCAAACATGTTAACAAACTATTTAGCATTGCTTTGCATAAGTTTTCTTTAAGAGCATTTCTTCACAGTGATATTTCAGAAAGGTTGGAAACTGGTCAGCATAAAATATTTCCCACCTTTTCTATTTTATTTTGTATGCAAAAATCATCACAATATATCTGCAACTATAAAATTACAAATGCTTTCTAGAAGTAACTGCATTTCTAGTCATGGTAGAAAAGGGTATTTGTAAGACATCTATTATGAGTTAAGTCTAGATAAAACAATTTAAGTAACAAATGCTTTCATATCTACCAGATATATAAACCAATGTAACAAGGATAACTAATGGACAAACTCAAAAGACTGTGTTTTAGTATGTTTAATGGATGAGAAATTGGTAATGAAATAAACATCTTAAAAGATACTCTGGATATTTCACTTAACATCTTGATTTTGGCACTTCATGGAACATTTATTTCTCAAAGACCAGAATTGGTATCAAAGTTCTGCAGTTTTCCCACATACCTTGTAGACACTGTACTTGAGCACTGGCAAACACTGAAATGTAGTAAAATAAACATTCCCCTGTATTTGCACATGCATGCAGTAGTCAAACAGAGTTTGTGAATTCTCAGAGATGCTATCTTGGGGTATGGTATTGTTTCAAGCACTCTCTTCAGCAGATCTTGTTTCAGATTTGAGTCTTACAAATTCTTTAGCCACATCATCACTGGTCCTCTGAGAGAGGATTCTAAGGATAGTCAGACCGGTTTCATCCATAGAGACATTTTTCAAAAGGGGATACCATGCCCCGTGGCTCCCCTTTTCGGCTATATTCTGGAGCTGAATTACTGTCATTCCGATAATTCGATCTTCTCTGGCAAAGCAGTAATCTTTAACCGAAAGGTGGAGTTCATAGGCCCCTGGGCGGTTTTCTTTACTCAGAGTGCTGCGTGGATTAAAAACAGGGATTTTGAGTGTTTTCAAATAGGGATCGATATGGTTCTAATAGACTGTGGAAAATTTGATACATTGTTTAGAACGTTGTATTGGCAAATAAAGTATCACTGCATTTTAACTCTGCAAATATTCTTTAAATTTTCCTTAGAATGTATTTACATTGCTATTACTCAGCAATCTAACTTAAAAACTCCTTCCTAGAAATAGGAAATCAATTTAAAAATGCTTGACTGCCCCCTGATGTTAAGGATATTACTAGAAACTGGAATTAAAATATTATGTTGTCATTAATCATTGGGGGCAAGGTCTCCCCAGTGATACAGGGGTAGGAGGGGTTACTAAGGATCATGGAAGCCAGGCTGGCGGGGAGAGGTACCTTTTGGAAGAGTTTCTGTGCCATTGTTTCAACATCCCTTATTACCAATTCCTTTCTCTACCTCAGACTCCTGGATAAGCTATTATATGTAGGAGCCTTTTCTCAGGGAAATACACTGCTCAGACTATCAAGCACTATTCATAAGATGCTAAATTGGATACAAATCGCCAGAGTAAGTCAGTTCCAGCAGTGCCTGGTGCTTCAATGCCAGTTCTTTCGTATGGCAACTGTTAGACCTGTCAAGATTGGGGCTGAGGCTAGCCTCTTCTAATAACGGCCCTAGACAGCCTGTCCATGCAGAATTGAACCTAATGAAGAAGGCTGAGCAGTGACATGCTGAGGATAATACCCACTGTCCCTTATTTTAATTCCTCCTCAGATCGTCCTGACTTTCTAATGAATGCACTTCTGTTCCTCAGTGGTACAAGCTTCCAGATTCCTTCCTTTTCTAAGTGACTTTTTTCTGATCAAATATTTTGCCAGGTGAGACTTTTGTTTCCAGGAGACAAACAACTAAACTGTGTACTTATTTTAGAGACACTCATTCCTGAGTGAAATGACACTCAGGAAAATGGAATCCTGGGGCGGCGGTAAAGAATAGAATGGCAAAATATGACAGGCTCTGGAACTTCTTGTGAATTAAAATGAGTCAAAATGCTGCCTTTTCCCCAGAATCGTGGTCTTGGTAGCTCATTGCATTATATCTGAATTTTACATTATTCAGGTATTCCTAGAATCTTCTGGAAGACTTTTTAATTGGATAAAAATTTTTTGCGTAATTTGGAGGAGTAGATAGGTGGACTCTTGTGAGCTGATTTGTTAGCAGGCATTATTAGAACCTTTTTAATAGATGTAGTAGGATAGTTATGTTTTAATGAGTGGTAAGAGTTAATTCAGAAAACAGAGCGCTGAAAGGTCTCTGGGAAACCAAGAATGCGGAATAACAAAGAATCAAAGCAGTAAGGGAAGCTTGGTAAGTGTGCGTGTGTGCGTGTGCGTGTGCGTGTGTGTGTGTGCGTGTGCGTGTGTGTGTGTGTGTGTGTGTATGTGTGTGTGTATGAAAGGCCCTAGGGCTTTGTATTATGTTCCTTCCCCCTTGGCTTCCTATCTGTCCCTAGGTCAGCTCATCTAGATTTGTAGAATTAATTACATCTATATACAGATAATTCTCAATTTATGTCTAATCATTTATTTGATATGTCCTCTTGGATATACAATACCCATCTCCAGATTAATAGATTTAAAAGAAAATCTTTGCTTTTCTCATGGCCTGTCCCTACTCTCCCATCTCAGCAAGTGAATATCTACCCAACTTATGCCAAAAACTAGGAGTCATCCTTGACTTCATTCAGTGCCAGGAAACTTCCACTTGCTCCACCTGCACTCTTCTCCTTATACTTTGCAGGAGGATGCTGACCTATAAGGACTGCACCCACTGAGTCTCTCTGTGCTCTGGCTTCCAGTGGGGTTTAGCCAAAAGACAGCATTATTGGAAAGTCAGAGATAATGATGTGAGTGAGGGCAGACTTTATTTCTTTGGCTTTTTGCCTGTGAGACTCCTTCAGTAAGCTGTTTGTCTCCACAGAAGGTTACTGTCCTAGGAAGTGAGCGACTACATATGAAGTTCTCACAGTCCCGATTTTAGTAACAGCTCTTCTCCTTTAGGTGCAGTGGTGTAATAACCTGGCTACAAATAGCCCCATTATTTTCTCAGGTTCCTATTTAAAAGTCAGAGAGGCTTCCCCGAACACCTCATCTTAGCAGCCAATAGACCACCCTATCATGCTGTTTTAATACTATGCTTTGTATTCACTATCATATGACAGCTTATTTGTTTATGATTTTGTTTATCAAATTTTCTTAATATCTAGAATGTGACTTCCATGAGAGCAAAGCCCTCCTATTACAGTTTTCTTCATTTGCCCTGGATCCATGGTGAACAGGAATCCTTAAACCTACAGGTTTTACTTTCCTTAGCAAAGCCCAGTGCCATTCCTACTCTGTGAGTCCCTCATAAGTGTAGCTGTACAAGGCCAATTGCCTGGTTGGAAAATGGAGCTAGGTTAGAACTTACAACTGAAATGTTTCATTATACTTGGGTGACCATGTGTTGCTTTTCGTCTTTGTGCCTTGTTTTCTCTTCTTGTCTCCGAGGCTGGGTCCCAGCATACAGACTTCCACGAAGGGGCGGAACATTGCCGTGGTCTGCCAGTTTAAGTCATTAATAGCAATCACTAAAAAATAGAAGGAAAACGAAAGGAATATAAAGTGTTAGCAAACCCATGTGTGGAATCCTAGGCTTTCCCTTTGATCTTTAAAGTGGATATTTATTTTTTAAAATGATGTATGAAGCTGTAACTTGTGTTTAATAACACTCTAACCCCACTGACTAGGACTAGGAAAAACAATTTTCTCTCTGGACTGCATCCTTGATAGGCCTTTCAGCTCTAAGCCATGTGGCATTGGGATGGCAAAAAGCTGTAATTAAAATGACAATTGTTAATACTGAAAAGTTATGATTCTTGTTTAGGTGAAAACTTGCTTTTCATTTTAAAATTATGACATTCATGAAATATTTAGAAAATATACAGAAAACAGATTAAAAGAAAAATTTATAATTTTATCACTCAAAAGAAATGACTGTTAATATTTTGGTGTGATGCTTTCAATCCTTATATACAGAATAGGATCATAATGTGTTGCAGTCTTAAAAATATTTTCATTTTTTAAAGTCCATCATGGATAGCATTATAATTCATTATATATTTTCTAACTGCAAATATTTAATTGTGTGTAGATTTCATTCAGTATTCAACAAATCACTTGTTGCATATTATGGCAGTTTCCTAATTTCAGGCATCATAAATAATACTTAAGTGAACATTCTTATACATACATCTTTGCTCATTCTTTGATGATGGTGATGGTATCCTTAAGGAGGTGTCTTATAATTAAACTTGCTAATTCAGAAGGTTCATAAAACTTCTAGCATTTGGTATACATCAGCAAAATATTTTTGAAAAATGTTTAACAACACTGGCATATATAGTCATGCCCACTTATCTGTATGCTTACTAATACCATATATAATCTATTATATACCATAACAGTGTTAGTTTAGGTAGTGAAACTTTGAAATATATTAGAAGGCCATGCTTTTGACTAAAATAGATACTATTTAAAGTGGCTGTCCATGATAATATAAAAATAGAACATGGTTCTATTGAGAAAAGAATTAATAATTAAATTGCATCTTTAAAATGACCCCTGAATTCAGATTTCATTTTTATAATATAAAGGCAATTGATTCAACCACCCATTAAAAAAGAAAACAAGCCAGTGGTTGGAAATCACATAGAAAAAGTAGGTAGATTATGTGGATAGTAAGAATGTACTGAGTTAACATCTAAAAAATCATTGGTAAGTTGGAGGCAACCACAGCCTCAACCATAGAGAACACAGTCATACAGTTCTGAAATGTAATCATCAATGTATTTTAACCATTTAGACTTTTCAAGTAATATAGGTTAAATATCTATGCTATTAATTTGTTTTGTTTTAAATCAAAAGTTTTGGATTCATGAAGGTATTCTAAGCATGCCCTAAAATAATTTAATATAGATTTTAAAAAACAGGGTTCTAGAAAAAGCATTTTGGATATAATTATTTTTTTGAGAGGTTAAAGTCTTATAGGCTGTTTGATCTACCTGAACCCAAAATATACCTTTTACAGTGACTTTATGCTCTCCGGTTCCTGGAGTGGCGGTGATGTCCACATGAACAGATATCTGACCCACTGAATCTTTGGAGGGGCGACCTGCAAATCAGCAAAAGTTTACTGGCCTGACCTTTCAGACCACTTAATAAGGGACATTGATATTCTGTGCATTGGGGACTTTAAAGTGTGATCGTGGAAACAAATGGTTCTCTTTGTTAACAGCACATAATAGATACTGATACATGTTCACTAAGTTAGATTTGCTATGCAGGTTTGAGTCTTGGGTATAATCATATTTAGCCCATTTAGCTAAACTTTCACACAGTCCTCAGATAACCATAAGGCATCCTGTTAGTATTACTATTGTTAAAAAGAAGAAAACAAAACTTGAAGTTTCCTTACTCTAGGCACTTAATAAAGCTCTTCTTGTCACTTACGTATGAAGATGTATCACTGCCTTTCATTCCTTTCTGAAGTGCTCTTCTGAGTGTGCGGCACCGGAGCATCAAGGATACAGAGATGGCTCTACAGAGCACCTGTCCTCACGAGGCCCACACTCAGACCAGAGGAGAGCAACACACACACTGCTGCATATCGTGTGATATATTCTTAATAGGCACATTTATAATTTGATGATATAAAAAGGATTAATCAATTCCACCCTGATACAGGTTAGTCAAGGGTTAAGAATGTTGTATTGAAAGGTGCTTGTGATTTGGGCACTTGGAATTCAAATCATTGTCATGCCACATCTGGTTCTGTGATCGGAATTTGCGATGTTCCCAAGTCTTGGTTTTCTTATTTGTAAAATAGGGATAACTGCATCAACCTCATATACATATATACACACACCTATTAACATATCATCTATAAACATATACATTTTTTCTCAAATAGAAACACACACTCTAATTATCCTTTACCTTACCTTTGTCTTTTTACCTAAAAATGTATTAAGATCATTCCATTTCCACATATTCAAAGCTATGTCCCACTCTTTAATATGGTCGGAAATATCACAGCATTAACTGCAAAGTCAAGGTTTCCTGAATACTTGCTTAAGAAACAAATATTAATCTGCTTATAAATAATGAAAACATTAAAATATTTAAAATAGTATTTAGCCCTTTTTCCATTATATGGACATACCATTATTTATTTAAGTACACTTTGGTGGTTTCTAGTCTCTTGCTCATATGAACAAATAATTAATGTTATTTTATTAATAAATATTTCTAATTAATAATTAACAAAATAATTAAATAACAAATAATTACTTTTCATGTTTACAAGTTTATCTGTGGTATAATTTCTAGAAATGGTATTTATCAAAGGTAGATGGAACCTCATTTTGCCCAATAGAGGTTTTAACCATTTGCAATATATATGAGATTAATAAGAATCTTATTTTCATGAAATAAATGGCTAATGACTAAGCTGAAAAGAGATTCTAAGAGACTTCCAGTTTCTAACTTGAGGAAAAAAATCACTGTGTTTCAGCCAGAACCTCTTATCAAGATCTGCTGAGAAAACCTGGTTCACCATAAGCACCACTCTCACCCCAACCCTGCCCCAACCATTTGTTAATAAAAGGACTGAAAGACAAAGTGATCACTTCGGGCATTAGCCAAGGAGCTGCTCATTGCTCTGTGAGAAGTGTTTCCTTTTCCTGAAGTGAAGAAAATTCCAAGAGAAGTACTCCTAAAGTACTTGCTGAAAGTGCCAGCTAGATGAACTTTTCATTTTTTAATTGGCTGCCTACTTATCAGACAGTATGACCTGAGCATGGCCAAGTGTGTGCTGGGACCTCCCTCTCTGCTTAAGGTCATAGTTGCTGAGAAATATGGGAGATGGCTCCTGAATGGGCTTGAAGTGCCAGCGTTTGGGGACAAGAAAGGGAAAATGTGACCATAGGCTCTGGTTTTATCAGGGATTGTCAGCAACATGGTGAAGAGGCAAGCATCTCAAAGGAATGTATGTGCCCATACACCCAGGTGGGGTGCAGCAGGAAAAAGTGGCCAGGTCTTGAGTCTTGGAAGAGTTCATCAATGCCCTGGGGAACTATTTGAAGATACATTTCACACCAGCCAGTTCTACCAAGCTTGTACTTCCCCTAAGAGAAGGATCTGGAAAAGTTCTGAGTAGACAGAGACCCTTAGGTAGATAATGACGACTAATGGTCACCATTGCAGTTTTTTTTTTTTTTAACTTATTTTTAATTGAAGAATAATTGCCTTACAATATTGTGTTGGCTTGAATAAAGATTCATCTGTCTCTTTTCTCTTTCTCTCTTCCTCAATGTCACAGAAATTGCCTCCAGGAGAAAGAGGAATGGTGCACATCAGAGAAGCCACAGCTTCCCTCTTCTCCTTTCCTCCTCCTACTGCTAGAGTCACTATTTACCCCTGTTTGTAGAGAGAGAAAGAGAGCTTTTAATCCAATAACTAATTAAAACTTTAATGTGGTCAGAACAAGGTCTTAAAAACCTGAATAACCGTCTAACAGTGCAAGTAACTAACATGGTGTGTACCCGGATGTTGATATCAGGAAAGGAGGTGTCTATACAGTAGAAAGTAGGACACATAAGAGGGACTGATAATACTTCTTGGGAAAACAAAACAGTTTGAAACCTAAACTGGTGACATCCTTGTGATATGAAGAATAGAACATATCTATTCTTGCCATTATTTAAGTCTCCTTTTGTGTATTCTAATTATGCTTTACATTTTTCTTCATGTGAATCTTGAATGGTTAAAAAGCTCATTCCTAGTTATTACATCTCATTCTATTTTAAATGGGATCCCTTTTCTATTATATTAGATAACAGGAAGGCTAGTGATTTTTGTACATTTTTTTATTCAGCTAACAATTTTTAATGAAATATTTTCATTATTCATTTCCAGGTTTTATACCTCTTACTATTTGCCTTGGCTAATTTTATTGGCTTATATTTGTAATACTACATGCCGTGACACTGTTAAAAGTGGATATGCTTGCTATCCTTCACTTGGCTCTCCAGATTCATTTTTCATCCTGCTCCACTCCGCCCTCTGTCCCTAGATGGACAAGTCAGTGATCCCTATGCTCTATAGATGATGAGAAGTCCTGGCAAGATATGGGAAAGAGGGAGTAGACTCAGGTCAGATATTTATTTCTTTAGTTTCCTTCGAATGGTGTCACCATTTTGCTGGAAGAATCCTGCAACCAAAAAGCCAACATTGCGCTCACCATCCCTCAGCAGGTGACAGTCTCATTCCTGGTTTTAGGAGCTTTTTCCTCCCTTGTTATTTGTTTCAGTGCAGTTAGTTTACTACTCTTTCTGGTCTCTTTGTATCCTTCCCATCTGTTGTCCATAGTTTCTCCACTGAATCTTTTTCAAATAATTTTAATTTGGGTGTGCCATCTGATTCTTTCTGTGATCTTGGCTAAGAGAGTTAACATCTTTGATTTACTCATAACTTTAATGGAAGTGTCCCTAGTATTTTTGCAATATTCTTAAGTCTTGAACATTGAGACAATCTTTGTGGGGGATAAGATGTAAAATATGGACATTCACTGTTTAACGACTATTATCATGATGGATTTTTTCAGGGGAGAAAATGCTTTAAGAGGCTCTTGAAAGTTAGTTGAAATTCCCTTTTTTTTTTAGACAGAGAAGCAAGAAATAGCATGTGCCAATATGTGGATGTGTAAAACAGAATGGTGTGTCCTGGAAACTATGAGGAGTTCAGAATGTATGGAGCATAGATGAAGTAACAATAGGGAATGTTAGAGAAAATGTTGGTACTTTGAATGTCATTTAAAAATTATTAGACATTATCTTGGAGCTACTGAGAAGTCTTTTAAGATTTTGGCTGTGGGTGGCATAGTCAAATTTTGGTTTTGAAAGAATTTGTCTCATCTGTGTAAAAGATCATTTTTTATCACTGCAATCCCTTTTGGAAAACCTCCTACTTGCATCATATTATACCTTGAGTCAAATCCCAAAACCCAGCCCTTTGCTAGGATGCTTCTGATGACCTCTCCTTCATCAGCACTTCTGATCCACGCTGTCTTTGGCTTAATTTTTTCAGATCTTTCTTTGTGTTTTCATCAACTCAAAACAAATGTTTAGAACATCCTTCCTCCATTATCCAATGAAGCTTTGTCCAAACACCTCTACACTAAAATATATATATATATATATATATATATTTTTTTTTTTTTTACTATTCTAGAAATAATCTGTGGTTCTATTTTTGATCTCCTCAAATACTATTATACATAGACCATGATGTTTATGGTGCCCCTTTAGTTATAAGACATGTATCAGTTCAGTTCAGTCGCTCAGTCCTGTCCGACTCTTTGCGACCCCATGAATCATAGCACGCCAGGCCTCCCTGTCCATCACCAACTCCTGGAGTTCACTCAGACTCGCGTCCAAAGTATAAAATCCCTGGGCAATGAAACCAGACTTCCCTGATCATGAATCTGTCTATCACACATTAACAGTTTAAAACTGTGAATTTGCATGTCCTTATCTGTAAAGGGTTGATAATCCCATCTACCTGGCAACATTATAACGAGGCTAAAAAAGGATAATTTTGAAAAATATGTAAGATATTATGTGCTTTGCACATAAGAGCTGCTGGTAAGTGGATCAAAGTTTATGATAATAATCATTCTTAAGAGTATTCCAAAGTTATTAAATACCTTGAAGATTCATAGAAAATTAGAAAAATCCATTGCACTATAGTTATCTAAATCAAATACTGCTGTAAGACAAAGCAGAGTAACTAGAATTTTCCCCAACAACTTTGGAATTCTTAGTTTCTTCAGTAAAATTTTCTGGGTTGAGTACACTAGAGATGGATTTTAAGAGCCCTCATGTTGAATGTCTATTAGGGAACATTCTTTCTCACTATGATGTAAAACCTTTCATTAACCAAGAATTCCGTGAAATGAGTTTTCTTGATGCTAAAGGTTATATTGTTTATTGTTGAAATCACAGTCAATGAGAGACAGTGAAAATGCATGCAGGTTGTGTGTGTGTCTCTGTTGTTATACTAAAGATCAGAGCCTGCTCAGTATGTGGGTTTGTGATGAAGACTTTTATGGGTGGTCATGTCAGTACTACCATAAGCAGTCATGTAGCAATGGCTGGTTTGTTTCCAGAGTAAACATCTAGAAGTGATGGTCAGGAAAGTTATTGATTCAACAAGTTTGTAAATGAGAAAAAGCTTTCCATCAAAGCGCTCACCAGGAGGTGCCATTTCTTCATCTGGGTTCCTAATCAGAAACTTTACCAAGGTAATTTAAAGGCTTTGTGTTGTTATAGAGTCTGATTTTTATTAGAAAATATATAAAACTTGAATTAGGAAAATATGTGCTCTTAGTTACGGAGGAGACATTTTATGCTGTTTGAAAACAATTAACAGCTATAGAAATGTGCCTAAAACTTTTTAAAAGGTACTCTAAATGCACAGGTATGATTTTCCCTTTCCCAAATTGCTTCTCTCTCATTTTCCACTTGCACATCCTAATTCTGTGCCTGTGTTTTCTAAAAAAACTTGAAGGATTCCACTGGTGGGAAAAAAAACATGTTGAAAACCAAACTTATGTACTCAGCAATCCCCAAACAATTTTGAGGAAAACCTTGGGTGTGAAAATTTAGCAGAAAACACACATTTCCTTTTTTTAACAGAAAATGTGAAATTTACTGCTCAATCACATCAAGCATAGTCTTGAGAGTTGCTTGTTTAATGTGGTACACCCCTAAGAAGCGGAATTAAAAATGTGACAGTTTTCTGACAGTTCTCAGTAGAAGCAACTAGTTTAAAAGGTGTTATTATTATTGTAAGTATTATTTAATAGGCTATTCATAATTGTTACCTGAGAACTCCGGGTTTGTGCTTCCATGGCCTGGTGTTTATACCACTCCACAGCACCCATGTTATGCCTAGTATTGTAGATAATAAGGCAGATTTTTTTCCAACTATATTCCATAATGGCAGGAAACCTCTATTAATATTAATAATCCATACTGCTTATGTCTAATTCATATAATAAATAACTTTTGATATTTATTAAATGGCCAATTTATATTTATTCACTGATCAAATGTGGGAGCAACCCTCATTTTGCACAATTTTATATTCTATGATATGCCCAGATTTCAGTTCTTATAGTTAAAATAACACCCATTTCCCAATGACACACTCAAATTTCAGTTATCATGGCCTATTAAACACGTGTCATTGCCTAAAGTACAAACTTTGCTGCCAGTAGTTTAGTCCACACATCACCATATAAGTAAATGATAGGTATTATCACTGACCAATCACATCACTTCTTTTAAAGTCTGGGGATTGGTCACTGTGCCCCTGTTCAGTTCACACACAACAACGTGCGTAGTTGTGTTGCTGCCTTGTTTCCTAAACCCATGTGACATTTTAAAAACACGGATAATCAAAAGAGGGAACCGCCAGCCAAGAAAAAAGTGGAATGAAGGAACAAAAAGTTATAACACTGCAGTGAAATTTGTATAGAATGTAAACGGATTAATAGAAAAAAATCACTGACTTTGGGAATATTGACATTACTGCCAATGGAGGGACCCTAGAGAGGCAGACAAGAAACTTAATGAAAGTGACCTTATTGACATAAATGAGAAAGATGATGAAGATGCCCTGGTTGGAGGTGACAATGAAGAAAAACTTCACAGTAAAGGAACTCTGAGATATGTCAGTTACAGCATGGAAAGCAGGAAGGATAAATTGTCAGTGATTGATCCAAACTTTGGAATGATAATTTGCCAAGGCACAGAAAAGAGGATTGTTCCTTATATTTATATGATGAGAAGAAAAAAGCAAGCACTGTTCACAATACTCTTGATAAGATTTTAAAAAGAAACGAAAAGCTTTAATTCTCAGTGTTTCTAATGTTTCCAATTACAGCATATTAAGTGAATGTTTTACTATTTTTTTCATTTCCTTATACATTTCATTTCCTTATTCCTATATTTATAGCTGACAGCAAAAGGTTTTGTTTCTTTTGATGAAATATTTAAAAAAATCTTCATAGAATTATAATTTTCTCTATTATTAAGCAAGATTGCTTTGAACAGTTTCAGTTTACACAGTTATTCTTATGGGCCTACGTTACTGTGCAAAGTGAAGATTGTACATATCTGAGTTGATTCATTTAATACGCTTGCAGTTGCTAAAACTATGGAAGCTGCTTAACTCAGTCAGATGTGTTACATCTGTGTTGCACTGTGCAGTAGATATTTTTTCCCATTTGGTGGGGTTGGTTTGCTATAGCCTTGATCTGATCCATCTGACATCTGTGCATGGCAAGATCTGTTGGTTGCCCATCCCAGAATAAAAGTGGAATTGAACAAAGCATCTTCGTACTGAAGAAAGCATATATCAATGAAGCAGTTATTTTCCAAAAAGAGAAAACAAGGCAACATAAGAGATTTCCAATTTCGATGGGATGAAATATGAAAATAATCTAATATGGAGCTTTTTATTCAGCTATTTAACAATTTTATGAGCAGTTAATGAAAACTTAATCAGAGGCTATGCCTGTTACATAATCTTGTATATTCTGAACCCATAGAAATTAGACTATTGTGCCTCAAATCAATCAACGGGCTCCTAGAATGTGTCCTTTGTCACCAACATTATTGGATCATGAATACCAACCTCTATCTGGGAATGAGTCATGCTCAATGAGTAAACATTGGTAAAGGGAAGAATGAAAGAACTAATTGTTTTATTTGAAGTTCTCTTTAGAAGAGCAGCTTTTGATAAAACCTTTTTGATAAGAGATCCTGATTACCATAAGATTATGATATAGTATTATATAATCTCCCTAATAGGATGAATCTCTTACTTAATGTAAGTTTAGTACATTCTGTGGAGGAGTGAATAATTTTAAAAGCAATTAGTAATGATTACGCATGTAATGTTTTAAATTGATAATTACCTCCAAGTCTAATATCCTGTAGGATATTAGATCGGAGAAGGCAATGGCAACCCACTCCAGTACTCCTGCCTGGAAACTCCCATGGATGGAGGAGCCTGGTGGGCTGCAGTCCATGTGGTCACGAAGAGTCAGACACGACTGAGTGATTTCACTTTCACTTTTCACTGTCATGCACTGGAGAAGGAAATGGCAACCCACTCCAGTGTTCTTGCCTGGAGAATCCCAGTTACGGAGGAGCCTGGTAGGCTGCCGTCTATGGGGTCGCACAGAGTCGGACACAACTGGAGCAACTTAGCAGCAGCAGCCAGGATATTCGATGAAAAATATCACAGCTGCTCCAAACATTTGTACACGTGTACCAAACTGCTTAAGCCCCTGACAAAGGGGTTTGAATCTGTCCTCATGGGATTCTGCTGGGAGCCTCATAAAAGGTGTGAAGAATTAAAGAGGAATGACCACTCTGGCAGTGTAGAATCAGTTTAGAATCAGCTGGCCTGCTCCTCCCACCTTCAAGTCTAGGACTCCAGGTGGGACTAACTCACCTCTGATCAGGCTTCTAGGTTGTTAGACATCATCCGAGGTGGTGGAAGTAGAAGAAACCAAGAAGTGGCATGACTTAAACCCTGTTCCTCCTCGTATCCCTTCTTGTGCTTTCCTTCTCTGTTCTTTGCTCACTATCTCAATGTCATTTAACACTTACATTTGAAGTAATTTATAGTACTGATCGGAGAAGGCACTGGCGACCCACTCCAGTACTCTTGCCTGGAAAATCCCGTGGACAGAGGAGCCTGGTAGGCTGCAGTCCATGCGGTTGCTAACAGTCGGACACGACTGACTTCACTTTCACTTTTCACTTTCATGCATTGGAGAAGGAAATGGCAACACACTCCAGTGTTCTTGCCTGGAGAATCCCAGGGACGGCTGAGCCTGGTGGGCTGCCATCTGTGGGGTCGCACAGAGTCGCACACGACTGAAGCGACTTAGCAGCAGCAGCAACATAGTACTGATAACAATAATGGGTGCAATTTTTGACTACTTGTGTGTGCCAGGCATCGTGCTGAATACTTTAAGGATAAGATCTTGCTCTGATATCAGATAAAGGTAGTGTGTACATTTTATACAGTGGGTTAAATTGGGCACAGATGTTAGTTGCCTGTCAAAGTCAGTAAATGGTAAACTGAGATTTGACCTCAAATCTCTGACATGCTGTGATGTTCATGAAATAGCTTCTCTTCTTCTCATTCCCCTTCCCCTTTCCTTTTTCACATCAAAGAGGAGAAAGTAAACTCTGTCTTCTTCTTCTTGTTGTTGTTAATGGCATTTAAAGTCTTGCTGAACTAAAAGGCAGAAAGGCAGAAATTGAAGACAAGGAACATACAGAACATGTTCTGTAAATGTTCCTTTCAGGAACATACAGAAAATATCTATATATCGAAAGATTATGTTTTTTGTGTGATAGCACTTGGCTTTCATTTGCAACTGTTTATATTAAGTCCCACAGTAATCATTCAAATGTATGTTTAAATTAATATTGCCTTCAGGGACTCTTATGGTTTCATAGTTTTCTGTGTTTTATCCTTAAACTTACTATTGATTGAAACATTTTTATAGTGTTACTTTATATCAGTGAGTTTCCATGGCTATAGCATCCTTCAGTTCAGTTTATTTCAGTCGCTCAGTCATGTCCGACTCTTTGTGACCCCATGAATCGCAGCACACCAGGCCTCCCTGTCCATCAACATCTCCTGGAGTTCACTCAAACTCACGTCCATCGAGTCGGTGGTGCCATCCAGCCATCTTATCTTCTGTCGTCCCCTTCTCCTCCTGCCCCCAATCCCTCCCAGCATCAGAGTCTTTTCCAATGAGTCAACTCTTTGCATGAGGTGGCCAAAGTACTGGAGTTTCAGCTTTAGCATCATTTCTTCCAAAGAACACCCAGGACTGATCTCCTTTAAAATGGACTGATTGGATCTCCTTGCAGTCCAAGGGACTCTCAAGAGTCTTCTCCAACACCACAGTTCAAAAGCATCAGTTCTTCGGTGCTCAGCTTTCTTCACAGTCCAACTCTCACATCCATACATGACCACTGGAAAAACCATAGCCTTGACTAGACAGACCTTTGCTGGCAAAGCAATGTCTCTGCTTTTGAACATGCTATCTAGGTTGGTCATAACTTTCCTTCCAAGGAGCAAGCGTCTTTTAATTTCATGGCTGCAGTCACCATCTGCAGTGATTTTGGAGCCCCAAAAGATAAAGTCTGACACTGTTTCCACTGTTTCCCCATCTATTTCCCATGAAATGATGGGACCAAATGTCATGATCTTCGTTTTCTGAATGTTGAGCTTTAAGCCAACTTTTTCACTCTCCTCTTTCACTTTCATCAAGAGGCTTTTGAGTTCCTCTTCACTTTCTGCCATAAAGGTGGTGTCATGTGCATATCTGAGGTTATTGATATTTCTCCTGGCAATCTTTATTCCAGCTTGTGCTTCATCCAGCCCAGCATTTCTCATGATGTACTCTGCATATAAGTTAAATAAGCAGGGTGACAATATACAGCCTTGACGTACTCCTTTTCCCATTTGGAACCAGTCTGTTGGTCCATGTCCAGTTCTAACTATTGCTTCCTGACCTGCATCCTTAAAGTGTTGCTAAAAAATTAATCAGTGATTACTAAAATTTGAAATGTGTCAAATCCAGAAGTAGTTACTGAAAGTTTAGTTATCCTAAACTGAAATATTTTAGTATTGAAAAATATATAGTTTAATATTAGAAACAGTGTTGGTCTTGAAACTATTTGAGCCAATATCTTTGTTTCAGAGGTGAGGGAGTTACGGCTAAGTGTCTCATACAAATTTCCATAGCTGGGCAGCATCAGTGGTGGGTCTCGTTATTTTCATTGAAGTTATCCTTCCACTGACAAACTAGCTTGTCTCTAAAAAGGTCTTTTGGAATTCACACAGCGGGACAGACTGTCAATGAATAGTAAAATTTGGCAAGTAGGTAGGATGTGTATATGACAATCAGTGCTTTTTTTTCCTAAGTGGAAACTCAGAAGTGGCAAAAATCAGAAAACCAAACTTTCAGTTCTGACTAGTGACTAAGAATTATTTCTAATCATTATCTGTGTCACTTGATCTGTTAGCATCTCTCTTTTAAGATCTATTCATTAACACCATGACTGCTAGCAAATACTACTACCTGGGGGAGAATCGGATGAGAAAGCTTACACCCATACAATAGTAGGCAGTATGTATTCACATCATGGAAATCACTGTTGTAACAGAGTCGAAAATAAGATCCATTTTGAGGGGTGAGAGCTTTAGGCATATCTTTTCTTCTTAGTAGTCACTGACATCAATAAACATAATAGAAACAGCTAGGTTAGATAAGGCTAGGGGCTGTGCACTGCACCCCCACTCCTCAGCTTCAAATGCTTGGATCTATCTGTAACCAAAGGTTTTTTGAAAAGTGGCCAAGGGTAATCCAGTTTACCTGAAATGTATGACCTGAATGGGCCTTCTTATTTGAAAATAAGCCTAAGAATTGATGCTTTTGAACTTAGTGTTGGAGAAGACTCTTGAGAGTTTCTTGGATTGCAAGATCAAACCAGTCAATCCTAAAGGAAATCAGTGCCGAATATTCATTGGAAGGACTGATGTTGAAACTGAAACTCCAATACTTTGGCCAGCTGATATGAAGAGCTGACTCATTGGAAAAGACCCTGATGCTGGGAAAGATTGAAGGCAGGAGGAGAAGGGGATGACAGAGGATGAGATGGTTGGATGGCATCACCGACTCAATGGACATGAGTTTGAGCAAGCATCTGGAGTTGGTGATGGACAGGGAAGCCTGGCGTGCAGCAGTCCACGGGGTTGCAAAGATCTGGATACGACTGAGTGACTGAACTGAACTGAACTAGAACGTATAAAAGGTTTCCCTGGTGGCTCAGATGGAAAGAATCTGTCTGCAATGCAGGGAACCCAGGCTTGATCCCTGGGTTGGAAAGATCCCCTGGAAGAGGGTATGGCACCCACTCCAGTTTTCTTGCCTAGAGAATTCCATGGACTTAGGAGCCTGGTGGGGTACAGTCCATGGGGTTGCAAAGAGTCAGACACAACTGAGTGACTAAGCACGCTAAGGGACTTCAGGAAAATAATTTCCACAACATGAGGTAACAATATCTCAAGGATTCAGGTGAAAGCATGTTGCTGGAAACGATGCTCCTGAAGAAACAATGGATAATCAAATATATAGAAAAGCAAAGTTCTTGAGTTTAAAAACAGCTCTGAACTTTTAAAGAATTCAATTTGTTTTAGGAAAATTGAAAAGCAGAAACTATACACACATATATATATACAGGTAAAAAGAGAAGAAATTGAGGAGAAGGAGAAAAGAGGAGGAGCAGGAGGAAGAATAAATGTATCCAAGAAGAAAAATGCAAAGAATTTCGGCTGGCCTATATTTTTCCTCACAAAATAAACATCAGAAGGACATGAGCAATGGCAATAAAGTTATGAGAGAGAGTGTCTATGCTCACAGAATTTTAAATCTAGGAGAGTTGTTTCTCATGTAAGAATGATACAAAAGGCAATTTTCAAAACTTCAAGAGCTAAGAAAATTTATTTTACACACACACACACAGTTTCCTCACAGAATATGACTTGGAGACATATTTCAGCCAAAAGAACCTCAGACTGGGGAAGCTGTGTTGTAGAAAGCATGTCACTGAGCAATAGCACCATTTAAACTATTGGGTGGATGTCAGATAGATACACCTCCTTTATTAGATTCGAATTTATTAGAATAAGCATAGTCTTTATATTCCCAGTGTCTAGCTCTGTATGTGGATAGTGAAGGAGCTTCATGAGAGACTGAACAGAAATTTGGCTAATGTGTGTATTGAACAGGAAGGTAAGTGTTAGGAAGGGATGAACTGTTTAATGGGAAAGTAACTTTGTTTTCTAGGTTTTAGTGTTGTGTAAGTGAATCAATGGCAAAGTAATTCAATTATAGGCATACTTAATGTATTGGGTTGCCAAAAAATGTTTGTTCAGGTTTTCCATAACATCTTATGGAAAAATCTGAGCAAACGTTATAGTCAACCCAATAGATCTTCTTTATCCCATAAACAGGTATTGATCTATGCCTGGCTTCCGTTACACAGAAGTATTCTCTCTCGTAATACAGTAGCTACAGAGGCAAGTTACTCTCTTTGCAGGAAAAATGTGCAAATAGCTGAAAAAAATTATGTGAATAGATGACTGCTGCTGCTGCTGCTTTAGTCACTTCAGTTGTGCCCAACTCTGTGCGACCCTATGGACTGTAGCCTGCCTGGCTCCTCTGTCCATGGAATTCTCCAGGCAGGAGTACTGGAGTGGGTTGCCATGCTCTCCTTCAGGCTTGGGAAAATCCCCGAAGGATCTTCCCAACCCAGGGATCAGACCCAGGTCTCCTGCATTGCAGGCAGATTCTTTACCACTGAGTCACCAGGGAAGCCTGAATGGATGACTGTGGAGTTTAAATTTGCTTTGTAGCAGCTCATGGCAAGCCCTTTATTATAGAGGTTCTAGGAGTTTGAAGTTGTGGGTATTCAGTTCAGTTCAGTCGTGTCCAACTGTTTGCGATCCCATGGACTGCAGCATCTCAGGCTTCACTGTCCATCACCAACTCCTGGAGCTTACTCAAACTCATGTCCATCAAGTTGGTGATACCATCCAACCATCTTATTGTCTGTATCCCCTTCTCCTCACAAATATTACCTTGAGTAAAATTTAAAATACTTTTAGAGATTTTATACATATTTTGCAAAATTTACTTGTAAGTATTCTACTGTTCTATTCCTATTTTAAATGGATTTCTATTTTATTTCATATTCTAGTTAGCTATTAATTGTGTAAAGTTATGCAGCTGACTTTGTATACTGATTTTATAGTGAACGATCTAATGGAAAATTCTTATTAGTTCCAGTAGTTTCTCTGTAGATTTCCCTATGCTTTCTGTGGAAGTAATTGTGTTGTCTACATATAAGGACTTTGGTTTTTCTTTTTCAATTCTATTGCTTTTGAATAGAGGACAAGATAATAATCTCCATAGTTTTATATGTAACATTGAGACAAAACATGGGTAGTATAAAAACAAAACCTAACTAAACCAATTTATACATATAATTACAAAAATTCTCAAAGAAATATTGATAAAAATACAACCCTATCACAGAGAAGGGTTTATCTTAACAAGAAATGGTGTTTTAAGTATTCTAATAAATATCACTAATATCTAATATCTCATAAATTCTGAAAAAGCATTTGATAAATTTCAGTGCCCATTCATGATAAAATCTCTTATTCAGATTTGAAGGATGGTTCCTATCTGTGATAAAGAACACATTAGAATCATTAGAAATGATTCATTAGAAATTCCCTTTCAAAACCGAAAACAGAATACAACTGTACAAAATAGGAATAAACACAAGGTCTGAAAGTTTATATAAAGGCAACGATTAAAAACAGAAAATACAGTATAGTTTCTGGAAATGGTGACATTAATTTTTTTGTAACAACTAAATTAACACTTGACAAATTGAAAAGAATGTTCCTTGAGAGATTAAAACATAATAGACAAAGTTACATGATTTTGGATGGCAATAAATCATTCTCAAAGCAGCCAGAAAAAACAAGAAAAAGGTATATACTGAAATAAAGTTAATTAAAATGTGATAAAACAATGAAATGTGATTTAGGCACAAAACAATGAATAAAATTTAAAGTTAAGATAAAATGCCTTAAGGATATCACTTA
>SJYQ01000917.1:184522-199366 GCA_006410935.1 Redunca redunca | reverse complement strand
GAAGTTGCAGGAAAATATATCAAAAGTTTAGTAAATTATAAATATTTTCCTTTTTCATGTTGTTCTATATTTTCTATTCTCCAATATGTATCTATTATTTTTATAATCAAAACAGAAAAAAACCAGTTAAAACAATGTTTTAAAACTTATGTCAATAAATTTTTATTTCATATTGGCTAAAATACAAAATTTATCAATAAATAGGAATTTTTCACTTCTGATTATAGAGGTTGAAACAGTATATCCATATATTTTTGCAGAAGAGTTTGATAATGAGATTAAAAATAACTTAATCTTTCAGGATCCTACAAGTTCCCGCAGAGATTAACTCAGAAATACTTAAAAAAAAACAAAAAAACTCAACCAGCCTATGCATCAACCTTCTGATTTCTTTAGATGTTATTCCTCATATTTAATTATCAAATTTCTTGAATGTACCATTCACATTTAATCACTTATTGCCAATCAAGTGTTAAATCATCTCTTGTCATCTTACAGCAAACTTTACTGGAAATTTTGAGAGTCCCAATGATCTCTCTTTAAACTATATAAATATATATACTTTTTCAGTTCTGTGCCATTTTTCCATTTCTTTAGCTTTGACGTGGTTGATTACCTCCTGCAGTCTTATCCCCCTTGGCTTCCTTCATTGTCTACTTTCTGGATTCACTGTTTCCTTCTCTGGTTCAATCCTTTTCTGCCATCTTTGTAGCCACCTTCTTCTTTCAGTTTTTTGTTATGTGCCATTTCCCAGTATCAACCCGTAGCTCTCTGCTCTCTTTTCTCATTACCCTTTCTATAGTTTTACAGTTTCAGCTTTCATCTTTATTAAACTTTAAATTATTTGTAGTCCTTATCCTCATCTTCCAAATGAACTCCATTTCTAGTTGTCTAACAGATATCTTTGCTAGATGTTTTCCCTTTTGTTTAATTTCATCAACTCTAAAAACTAAGATATGGTGTTCTCAACCTACTCCACTTCTCAGCATCCCCATTTCCAGCCAGATGACACTATTCTTTCTGCTATCCAAGTTCAAATCACTGAAAACCTCACGGAACTTACCCTTTCTGCTTTATTTGCTGATCCTAACCAATAAGTTCATCTTGTTCATCATGCATAACAGAGTTTATTTGATTCAATCTGTACTTCAGTATTCCAGTCCCTTACTCTGGAACCTCTTCACCAAATCTAGATATATCTGTCACCTTCCAAAAAACATTGTGCTTTCATACACTTCTATTATATTTTATATCACTTAGCAGGACTATATTTTCCAGCATACATATTTCATCTTACTACTCTTCTTCTCCTAGAATCAAGGGTTCCTGTTGTTTTGATGGGAAATTCCAAATTCCCTAAGTAACTCTCGGCTTTAGAAATATTGCCTCTATCAATTATGATCAAATTCACCCCACACTAACTCAACAATATCCCTTTCTGCAAGCCTTCCGTATACTTAAGTACTACTCTCCATCCAAGCTCCTACCCTCCATCCAAGCTCTGCCATCTCTCTATGGCTTTCCCAGTCATTCCAGCCTATGCTGTTGACTCTCATCTCTGTTCTTATCCATATCACCCTTTTTGGCACTTAAAATCCTGCCCCATTTTGTATCCTTGTGTTTATTATACTGACTGAACTTTATTGCATCATGAAGTTACACCAAGATTTAGATAGTTTCAATGTTAAATTTAAAATCTATAGGTATCTAAAAATTTTAATAACATCCACACTTGGCAAAGCTGGCAGGATAACTAATATAAAAATTAATTGGAAAGCAAGTTTTGGAGATGTGCATAGAAAGAATCCAGGCCACATTCCTTAGATTTGAATTCAGGATCTACCACATATTAGCTGGGGACCTTGGTTAAGCTACTGAACCTCTTTGTGCTTCAGTTCCCTCATCTGTAAAATAAGAATAACAGTAGTTCCTGCCTCACTCAATTATTGTAAAGATTAAATGTTATTACGTGTAAAGAATGTACAGAAGTACTTGGCATATAGAAAGTCCTCAGTATTATCATTGTGGTTGTTTATTAGAATATTAAATCACTTCTTTTTACCTAGCAATTTCTTTCCTATGAACCTGTCACACAGAAATATTTGCATAAAAACAGAAAGAAGTGCATGACTAAAGATTTCATGGAAACATTTTTATAATGGCTAAAAAAATTAGAAGCAACCTATATGTTTATAAGTAATAAAATAGTACACCATCATATATCTTGTGGGATATAATTAATCATTCTAAAGGAGGGAAATCTGTATATGAGACATGAAAAGATGTGTATGAAAAATCAAATAGCACAATAGTATGCACATCACCCAGTTTTGAGGGGGGGAAAGAAGAAGGTAAGTTTCATATGTGCATGATTAAAAGGTCTGGGAGAATAGATATAAAAGTGCACACAGGAGGGGTGGGGGTGGCTGAGTGTATATATTAGAGTTTCCATCATACTGATTTGTTCTCAATGAGAATCTATCACTTGCTAATTAAAGTGTTTAAATATATAAAAAGTAATCAGAAGAGCAGAACAGGAAAGTACAGATGGTGAGTTCAAGTCACTGATTTAAAACCCTGTGCTTTCCCTACGTGCTTCACTGATGTGGCTGCCATTTTGACCAGGATGTTATCCACCCCACCAAGCACATATCATGAACAAATGGCTGAAGACAGCATGTGAGCAGGTAATGAAAGTGTTGAGAGGGAGACTGGTAATATGCAATTGATGGGTAGATGGAGTGGTGTCCACAGTGATCTGCTAATAGGTACCTAGATGACAGCGGAAGACAGAACTGACTTCTTTCAGGGTAATCAGTCAAGAATGCTCACCCAGCAGAATATTCTCAAGAAGCAGCAGTAAAAGGCATTAAAAAAAAATCAGTTTTGTTATGGACAAGAATGAAAACAGATCCAAGAGATAACCACAGTAGTAGCTCCTAGGTTCAGAGTATATAGCCGAGAGATCATTTAATATAATAGACTTCATTGCAGGTCCAAAGGTTAAAGAACTGGAGGCCAGTGTTCTAATAGGGAAATGTAACTCTCCCCATTACTTTGAGGAGGCTACTCTGCAGGAGGTGGGCGTACACAAATCAACTCCTCTGCAGAAAAGGCGCCAGCGCTCAGTAATATATTGCTCTGACCTTTTCTTCCAGAACTGGTCTAATCTAACGCAATGCAGTGAGACAGTATAACAAGATGGACAGAATTGTAATGGGCAGAATGAATAACATTTCGGAAAAGAAGCAGAGAATAGAGATGGTTCTACTTCCTAGCAAGTACAGTAAACGTAGTTAGAGTTCTTAAATTCAGGAAACCCTCTGCGTTTTATTCTTTCCTTTTCTTCATTTGCTTTAGTCTGTTTTGCTTACTGATCATTTTACAGTACTGAATAAGACTTTGAAATCTGGATATATAAATACGGAGTTACTGTATAGAATTTAAAAACAAATGAATTAAACATGATTTCTTCATTTGGTCGGTAATTTATCAAACCTGCCACTTTGCTAGGTGTTGGTGGGAGCAAAACCCAAGAAATGAGTGCATTGCATTTTCTAGTTATAGAGAAGTGAAAAAAATTAGTTACCTAAAAACTCTACTTGAAGATTCCTATAATTTTTATTCTGAATTTGTAATTAGAAAGATTTGGATTTGACTTTGGGCTCCACTGTTTATTAGCTTTGGCACTGGGTGATCACTTGCGCATCTCTGAGACTCAGTTTCTTTATCTGTGGAGCTAAAATAATCACATCTCATTCGCCAGGTAAAATGAACAAAATGAGGTAACACTGGCCAAACTTACTGTCTCACACATGTTAGGTGCTTACGAATGTTAATTCCTTTCTTTACATTTTTTCTATTTTAATTTGAGTAAGATCTACTTTATTTTTTTAAATCCATTTTATGTTTATAGCAAATATCAATATATCTTGTTTTAAAGGAAATTATCTTGACTATATTAATTTGATTTTAGTTTTGACTGACCTAAGCCTTAGATTTAATTAAGAATAATTTACATATCTACTCTGTTAATGCTTATTTTCTTGGTAAACCTTGAACTTACTAATTTGACAACTGCAGAGATATTGGCATTTTTTTCCCCCAGAGAATAAATGCTTTTGAGGAGATTTTATGTTTTGAAGTAAACACACATAAAAATACAAAACCAACTATTTGTCTGAAACCATCAGGAAAAAAGCAAAGGGGCTCAGAAGAAATTCATGACTGTATTCTTTGTAACTGCCACCACTCTAACAACTTCATAAGTTCCAACAATGCTGAGAAACTCCATGGTAGGGTAGAGCATGGCAAATTACTTTTCTTTTTAAAGGAAACATTGGATCCTACTCTGAAAAGGGGGCAAACATGCATGGAGAAACTCAGAGAAGAGACAGAGTTCTGAAGGAATTTAAATACCAGCTTCCAGTAATTTCCTTGGTCTGACATCTCCCTGTACCGTGTGACTCAGTTCTCACCAAAGAGTTGCCAGCATTTTTATAATTCATTTCCCTCTTTGTTTAAATTATTTAAAATTAGTCCTCTGTCAGTGCCTAATTGAATTGAAGTCACAGTGCAAAATTTGCCACAGAACTGAATACCACTGCCCTACAAAAAGTCAAGTTCCATGTATTACATTTTCAAGTAATAAAAAAAAAAAGTAAATGCAGGATTTGAAGCTGAAGTCAAATGCCATTTCCTACAGGAAGCCCTCCACCAGCAAATAATCTCTCCTTTGATATAACTGTTTATAACCTACTTAAAGCTTTTAGTATTTTCTATTCTGATTACAGTTATTTGTATACAAAATGCATGTACTTCCAATTAAGCGAACTATAAACTTCTTTAGGATGGGGATTTTGATAGATTACTGTGTGTGACCACCATGCCTACCCCAGCACTGCAAACTACATGGGGCTTCAGTAATGGAGCACATGGAGGGCATGGGAATAGACTATGGAGTATCTTATATAACCTAAAGTGGAAAATAATTTGAAATATATATATACACACACACACATATAAACACATAACAGAGGTTGAACCCAAATCTCTTATGTATCCTGTTTTGGCAGGTGGATTCTTTACCACCTGTGCTACCTGAGTAGCCCATGTATATAAAACCGAATCATTTTTCTGTATGCTTTGAACTAACACAATGTTATAAATCAACTTTACTTGAATTAAAAAAATATATATATAGAACTAGAGTTTATTCTGGGGAATCAGGAAGTCAGAAGAAGGGGAAGCCCTTAGGATAAAGATAAAAGTGATCCCCCCAAACTTCTACCACCCCAGTCAAGTGTAAAGTGTCTACAAGCAAATATGCAACTAAACTCAGAGTTAGTTGTAGCTGCTATTTTTTTTCTTGTACAAAAGTACATGCAATTGAAAACTCTTAGTTGTTTTTCTTAATTGAAAAATAACTGAAAGTAACCAAGTGTTAGATGCATGGTTAACTACAATTTAGCCTCTGGTAGGAAACGATGCATTCTTTAAAACTGATCCTTTCAAAGATTTTTAAATGACAACTGAAGTTTTGTATAATGTTACTGGAAAAAGCAGGCCACCGGATGATATACAGTGTGGTATTAACAATGTCAGGGCATAAATGACAATGGGGCCAGCCAGTCCAGTGTAGGATTAAGAAAAGACCAACTCCATGAAGAGATGTGCAGAGGTCTCAGATCAATGAGCTGAGGTTTGTTAAAGGATCAGAACCAAATCAAAGGGCTGGAAACCTGGGAATCAGGCATCTGTGTGCTGAGGGATCAAAGGACCTGTGAATATGTGGGAAAGAATACTTGGACTTTGGTAATAAAGACAGTCAGAACACTGTATTTAGGAAGTCAGGTAGAAAACAAAACCATGCTCAGGAGTGAGCTTTCAACAAAGTCTATTTAAACAGAATTTCTGTGTGTCATTACCACTTATGTGTGAAGGAGTTTGGGGGTGAGAATGGTTATAGATCTGGACTGAAATATTAGCAAAAGTGACTTTGTGTGTATGGCTAAGAATGAGGTCAGAGCTACAGATAGGGTTCTGGCGGCAATTTAATTGTGGAATGACCAAAAAACAAACAAACAAAAAAAACAGATAAAAATCTCTCAACATACAGAATAAGAATGTTTTCCCAACGTTGCTAGTGAAGTGATTTTATGAATATCAAGTAGTATTCTAATTAAAACACAAGGATCTATTATTTCAAATATACATTCCATACGATACAAAATCAAACTAGAATTCTGGGAAGATGGCTCAGAATAGTCAGCCTAATTTTTGAATCTTCCTATGTCCACAAACGGAGAAGGCAATGGCACCCCACTCCAGTACTCTTGCCTGGGAAATCCCATGGACGGAGGAGCCTGATAGGCTGCAGTCCATGGACTCGCTAAGAGTTGGACACGACTGAGCGACTTCACTTTCACTTTTTACTTTCATGCTTTGGAGAAGGAAATGGCAACCCACTCTAGTGTTCTGCCTGGAGAATCCCAGGGACAGAGGAGTCTGGTGGGCTTCCGTCTATGGGGTCGCACAGAGTCGGACAGGACTGACGCGACTTAGCAGCATGTCCACAGAAGGGCTTACAGAGAAACCATTTGGTGAAACCAGAAGATGAAGGAAAACATTTACCATATAACCAGTGCTGAGGGAGCCCTGAAGCCCTAACTATGAGTATGCAGGAGTGACCACCAACAGCCACCAGGCTTTTGTGTAATTGATGCCTGTTTGGAAGAGAAGCAGGGGGACATCTGACAGATTCGAGAACCAGAGAGCTCCAGAATACCCAATCGGTACTCACTGGACAGTCTCGAGGGCCAATTTGAGATAGCAGCTGGAACCTGGGGTGGGGAATGCCCCAATCCAAGAACAGGGGAGTACACAGAGAACAGAGTGAGGACTGAAGGGGCAGGGGCAGGCACCCCAACCTCTATGCAAAGACAGTCTACACTCATTCTATCTACTGCTTTGCCTAAGGTGTGGGACTTGAGTCTAGTCAAGCCTCTGGACCCAGTGGCTGATATACAGGAACACAGAAGAATATGCTGAATCACACTGTACATCTTCAATTGGGAAAATCCAAACGGTGGGAGAATATAATCGAGCAACCCATGATCTTCAAAAGATAAATTGTAAAGAAAAAAGATGGAGGAGGAATTTACAAATCAAAGGAACTTAAAAGGCATCCAAATTGAAAAGAATGGAGGAGATGAAACTCTTATGTCTAATGAAACATTCTTGGGTATAAAACTAGAAAGAGATGCTAACAACTAATTACTATAAAAGTCAAGATAGTGGTTACCTTTGGAGGAGGGGTCAGGGTATGACTGGGGCAGGGAGCATGGAGAAGCTTCTGCGGGGGCTGGCAAAGTTGTCATTGTTGACCTTTGTGGTTCTTACATGCATTTAATGTTGTTCTTTTCATTTATTTTACTAAAAAATGTAACAAAAAACCCTTAAAAACATACTCTCAAAGTAAAAATACAGTTTTAAAACATGATACCTACTTGATGGTGGAACAATGGGAGACACTTAAAGGCTATTCCTGGGTCTCATTTCTATGTGGTTGGCTGAAAGTGGGAGCATGCTCTTGCTACTCTCAGCTTGCTTTAACCCCAATTCGCTTGCAGCCCAGTGAAATTAATCTATTGTTTTCAGTGAAAGCTAGAAACAATTGTGTTCATTATTCTGAGTGCTGTGTTAAAGAGCTATTATGGTAATTAAGGTGTTTCCAGAAGTGAAGTTGTCCCCTCCACCTCCAGGCTGCAAATCTCCATGGAAACCACCTATGGCTTAGCTGCCTTTGGATGCTTTCTTGGTCCTCAGAGGCCAGTAAGGAGCTAATCTCTTCTCAGTAGCTGTTAGTTGATGGAGAAAGAACTGCCTGTTGAGTGTAAACTCAGCTGAACCAGCCAAGAAAAGGGCTAGTGAGGAGAGCAGGCATAAAACCAGGGAGCCAGCTGTGGGATAATAGGAGAGAGGTAGGGTGGGAATGTAGGTCAGCCCTCTCACTGATGGCGGTGGGGAGGACTGGAAATCACGGCAATAGACTGCAAAGACCAGGCACTTCTCATCTATACTTTGTCTTAACTTTTGCTTCCATGTCTCCACTGTGAGGGGGAATGGTCTTAAATGGATGGTGGTAACCCTGGAATGGCACCTGGGTGACTTTATTTCCTTCTGCCTGAGGTTATAATTGAACAGCACTGACAGAACTCTTTTAAGGTGGAGGTTGGGAGGAAGGGAGGTGTCTGGACTTTTCCATTGTATCCTCAAAATGAAAGAGCATAGTGATAATGATCAGGAAGTCTTATACTCTCTGTCATTACCAAAACTTTTACCATTGTTTTCTGCTGACAGTCGGTGAAAGCCAATTAATTTTTATTAGCTGTCTGTAGAAGACAGGGATACAAATAAGGCAATTGCTATACCACTTTGCTCAAGGTTTATGGTTTTTCTTTGATTCTCTGCTTGTTGGTGACTGTACAACTCCTACCCATCCGTCAATGTCAAGCTAGGTCTTTGTTCCTCCAGTGTCTCCTCAGCTCATTGCTACCATTAAGTGCTCTCTCCCTCCTCTAAACCCACAGCTTTGCCCTGTGATGCTGATAGACCTGGTTTGGATTATTAAGTGATTTTGCTAGTGGCCTATTCCCCTAGGAAGGAGGAGGTTTTCTTCTTAATTTTAGAAAGCCTGTTACATTGCCCTCTGGATTCTCCGTAGCATCTAGCAGCGTTCCTGACATATAGATCATTAAACTGTGTTGTTTATTTGACTTATTTAACTCATATGCACTATACAACATGCCAAGCATTTCTTGAAACTAACGAATTAATTGCTAGGAGGAATGCAGTAGTTCACGCTAACCTTACCTAATCAGTTTAGATGACAGATGACCTGAGAGCAGGATTGAAGTGTTAAGTGTTATGTTCCCAACATTTAGAATAGTGTTTGGTCTATGATAAACATTTAGCTAACATTAGCCACATGAATGAATAAATAATCAGTCTATGGAGTTTAATTAACATATAAAAGAGGTGAAGTGTATTTTTTCAAGGAGAGAAAAAAAAACTTGTATAAGAAAAAAATTATTAGATGAGAAGGATGTTCCAGATTCTGAGCTGTTGTTTATCCAGAAACACTTGAAAAAATGAGGCACAGAAAAGTAAACCGCAGTGACTACTGCAGTGTTACAGTTATTATGTATTTAGAAATATGAAAGTTCTCTATGGATGAAGAAATCTCAGAGGCATTTTACAATCGAATCTGCCTGAGCTCATCCTCTTCTCAAACTAGACTTTATGCTTCTGACCCTTTGGCCTGCTCTCCCCATAACATGAACACAGCCTAACCCTTTGCCTTCAGTGATATGATACTGTGATCATAGAAAGTCCCTGCCTCTATGAAGCATATGCCTCTGTTGAGATCCATTTCTAGACTTCTCTTTTTCACACAGTTCTCCTTGGATAACAACTTTGTTCCTCTGGGATTTCTGGAGGCCTGGCTCTAATGAGGTCAAGGAGCAGTCCAGACCATCTACATTTCCACACTAAGATGTGCTGCTTTGAAATGACCCTCTAATGGCCCCATGCTTACCTGTTATGCTCTGGTGAATTAGACCAACACTTACTCTGGTAGGAATAGTGTCCATTATTCTCCTTGGCTCAAAGCATTTAATAGAACAAGGGGTTAGACAATGATTATACATCTGCTAAGTTACACCTATGAAACCTCTTCCTAAAAACAAAAATAATCAAAACACTCAATTACTTTAAAAGCAAGAGAGGAAATTAATAATTTTAAAGTCTCTAATTTAAATAGTATATATATATATTTAATGTTCTCTTCAAGTTTATTTGCAATGGTTGAAGAGAGGTAGGAGAGAAAAAGGAGAGGTTCATTTATTCTTTAGGTTATAAGTAATATACAGGAAGGAAAAAAAAAAACAGATGTCCTTCATTTCCACTTGAAATAGAAACAGACAAAATAGGTTTAACTCATATCCAGAGAAAATGTGTCTAGATACAGGGAAGGATTTTTCACTGTACAAGAGATTAAACACTGATGTAGGCCACCTAAAGGAGATTCTTAAAAACAGTGTAGACAAAAATGTGTTTTGGTGATTTAACACTTGATTACTATAGGAATAATTGCTCTCTTGAAATTCTTCCAAGGCCCTGGATCCATAATGGTCCGATATTATAGAAGAATCTTATTTTTCAAAACTTGGACTTTCTTACCAGAGTTAGAGTGTTGGTTTGTACCTGTTATACTATTGAAGATAAAAATGGTAACAATGGCTGAAAGAAGATACTAAAGAAATAGACATTACATGGGGAGTTTATAAAACATACAACGTCAAAGTAGAAGTAGGGGAAGGAGGAGTCCAATGCAGAGGAAATTGCTCAGCTTTGTCTGTTCTTGATCTGACCTCTGAAGCTGGCATAAGTGCTGATGGATAGTAGAGAATTGACTGGCTATGGAAACCTGAAACAGGGATTTTTGTCCTATTAATTAGTGATGAAGCTTTGTATGAGTTTTTCACCTCTTGGAACCTCAATTTTCTCCATTGATAAGATAAGAACAACAAGATATCTCTACCTGTGTTTTTGTGAGGATCAAGTAAGGCCATGAAAACTCTAAAATCTGCTAATACACTAGGGTCTTATTATTCTGAGAGGGGTGAAGTGGGAAGAAGGGAAATGGTGAGAAGAATAATAGAATGGATTGTTTTGGGGTTGTTTTTTTTGTATTAGTAAAAAGTAATTGCTGATTTTTTCATCAGTAAATATTGAGCACCAGGCACCAGGGATAAAACAATGAACAGAAAAAATACCCATGCCATCATTTCTGAAAGAAAACAAAGTCTAAAAATTCATGAGTTTATGTGTATGCATATGTTTTAATCAATATTTATAAATGGCATTTTGATCCATCTATACCAAATGGGCTTTGTAAATAAGAGATTTCTATGAACAAATATATGTGGAAATATTGCACACTGTGTCCTCTTCATAATGCATATTGGGAAATTTAAAATGAGGGAAAATGCTTAATTTTTTAAACTCAGAGGTCACAAAACTAAATTGATCACATAACCTATTTTTTGTTGCTGGATGTTTTTCCCTTGTATCTTCTATCATTATCCTAAGAAACAATTAGAAAACACTGAAATAGTCTTTATCTGGTAGCTCTTAAATAGAATGGTTCAAATAGCCATTCTTTGTAGTCTATCAGCCTGAGGAGGACCCATGTGTCCTCTCAAAGGCTAACCTCACTATGACACAATGAACATCTACTGTATGTCTGCTCAGCAATAAATTTCATAGATGTTTTGATGTAAACTTTAGAAGATGAATCTTTATGCTTAATGCTTTATACTTCATGTCTTATAGAGCAGCAGCCAAGTCTTTCTAACAATGGAAGGAACAATTTAGGAATCTAGTAAAAATTACAACACCAAACTAAATTTTTACAATACTTGAGCTAAATCAGGATATATTAACTAAATTATTTTAGGAAAAAATTAATAAATGTTTTCTAGTGCTGCTTCTTTGGCATGATTTAACAGAACTTCAGTCCACCCAAATTAAACATACACTGCATGGAAATGTCTCTGGAGAATATAAAGCTGTATTTAGATAGCTTTTTACTCTGAATGTCTAAAACCCTGAAACAGTCTTACAGAATCTTAGAATTAAAAAAGGACCTTAGAGGTTAAAATCATTCATTCATTAGAGGAGTCCTTCCTATGACATGCCTGGAAAGTCTTGCCTGGTCTTAGCTTGGTTATTTTCTGTCATGTAGACATTACTAAGAAGGCATCCCATTCTTTTACTGGCTAGTTGCAGTGGTTAGTAATTGTTTTTTAATGTTAAGCCAAATTCTACTTTGTGGGAATACACTGGATAACTCTATTCTAAAAAAATCATTATTTTGTTCCATAAAAATTAGATAAAATTGGAAAATGTCTTATATTATTGGCCAGACATAACACTGTGTTGGCCAAAAAAGTTAGTCTGGATTTTTCCGTAACATCTTACAGAGAAGCCTGAAGAAACTTTTTTGCCAACTCAAGAGTATTTTTTGTACAGTCAGAATAAAATTTTTACATAATGTACTTGCTTTTTTAACACTTAGAATCGTCATTAATGTAGGCAATTTCCTGTGATATTTCTGATATAATGTATTAACATGTCATTCTGTAATTTATTTACTCAAATAACATTGAGGTTTTTCTATGTGTTAGGCAATAAATTGCCAGTTCATGAGAAGATCAAAATCCAATTCTCAAAAAACCAAATTATTACCTTTCACATGGTCTAGGCTCTTTGGCCCCCTTCAGCAATGCCTCGGAGATACGATGATTCTCCCTGCCTCAGAATTCTCCCTGCCTCAGAATTCTCCGTCTCCTTCCATACATCTTCCCCAGACAGATGTGTGAGGTTCATAAACCGAGGGGCCCAAACCATGGACTAGATGAACTCCTGGTGTGTAGATGGTCTGAAGCAGCAGGAACTCCAGCCTGGAGGTGTTGTGATGCTTTTCTACCAGAAGATACTGGTTTTAAAGGGTTTGCCCTTCAGTCTTTATCTCCTAGCGAACCTGGTGGGATTGCTCTGGCTCTTGCCTTTCTCTGGGCAACCAGTTCTGTCCAGTGCCTCACACATGGTCATGCCACATGTCACTAGAGACCTTTCTCGTTTGGTCTCTTGAGTTTCTATTGTGTATGTGTATGCATACATGCAGAGCAGCAGGCAGCTCCTCAGAGTAAGTGTGAACCCAAAGTCATTTGACATTTTTTTTTATTTAAACTCTAGTAAATATATGAAAAAAACCCCACAAAAGTAAAAATGTTATATTGGTTGGCCTCTGTAGTCAGCTGTTATATGGAGACAAATTATCTAAAAATAATAGGGAAGCATTGTTGCCATGTGTTAAAGGAAATATTCTTTTTAATATAGCATTTATAGGGGAAAGAATGCCCACAGTTGTAATTAGCACTATTTATATGCCATTAAAAGAAGTAAAGTGGGTCTTAGGAAGCATCACTATGAACAAAGCTAGTGGAGGTGATGGAATTCTAGTTGAGCTATTTCAAAGCCTAAAAGATGATGCTGTGAAAGTGCTACACTCAATATGCCAGCAAATTTGGAAAACTCAGCAGTGGCCACAAGACTGAAAAAGGTCAGTTTTCATTCCAATCCCAAAGAAAGACAATGCCAAAAAATGTTAAAACTACTGTACAATTGCACTCATCTCACACACTAGCAAAATAATGCTCAAAATTCTCCAAGTCAGGCTTCAACAGTATGTGAATCATGAACTTCCAGATATTCAAGTTGGATTTAGAAAAGGCAGAGGAATGAGAGATCAAATTGCCAACACTGGCTGGATCATCGAAAAAGCAAGAGAGTTGCAGGAAAACATCTGCTTTATTGACTATGCCAAAGCCTTTGACTATGTGGATCACAACACACTGTGGAAAATTCTTCAACAGATGAGAATAAAAGATCACCTGACCTGGCTCTTGAGAAACCTATATGCAGGTCAGGATGCAACAGTTAGAACTGGACATGGAACAACAGACTGGTTCCAAATCAGGAAAGGAGTATGTCAAAGCTGTATATTGTCACCCTGCTTATTAAACTTATATGTAGAGTACATCATGAGAAATTCTGGACTGGAAGAAGCACAAGCTGGAATCAAGATTTCCAGAAGAAATAACAATAACCTCAGATATGTAGATGACACCACCCTTACGGCAGAAAGTGAAGAAGAACTAAAGAGCTTCTTGATGAAAATGAAAGAGAAGAGTGAAAAAGTTGGCTTAAAACTCAACATTCAGAAAACTAGGATCATGGCATCAGTCCCATCACTTCATGGCAAATAGATGGGGAAACAATGGAAACAGTGACAGATTTTATTTTCTTGGGCTCCAAAATCACTGCAGAGGGTGTCTACAGCCATGAAATTAAAAGACATTTGCTCCTTGGAAGAAAAGCTATGACCAAAATAGACAGCACATTAAAAAAGCAGAGACTTGACTTTGCCAAGAAAGGTCCGTCTAGTCAAGGCTATGGTTTTTCTAGTAGTCATGTACGGATGTGAGAAGTAAGACTATAAAGAAAGCTGAGCACCAAAGAATTGATGCTTTTGAACTGTAGTGTTAGAGAAGACTCTTGCAAGGAGATCCAACCAGTCAATCCTAAAGGAAATCAGTCCTGAATATTCATTGGAAGGACTGATGCTGAAGCTGAAACTCCACTACTTTGGCTACCTGATGTGAAGAACTGACACTGGAAAAGACTCTGATGCTGGCAAAGATTGAAGGCGGGAAGAGAAGGGGATGACAGAGTATGAGATGATTGGATGGCATCACTGACTCGATGGACATGAGTTTGAGTAAGCTCTGGGAGTTGGGCATGGGCAGGGAGGCCTGATGTGCTGCAGTCCATGGGGTTACAAAGAGTTAGACATGACTGAGTAACTGAACTGAAAAGAAGCACTCTTAAATGGAACTCATATTTCTGGCTTGAACTTCCACACTAAGTTATTTCAAACCCAGTCCAATTCAGCAAGACTCAGTCATATTGGATGTTTGACCAAAACTACCAGTTAGTTTAGTCAAAACATTAAAACACTCAATAGACAACTATCACTGCCAGTGAAGACATTTTTTTCATGGAAAAAAGTTCTTAAATCATTTTTATATTTAATATATATTATGCTGTAAGAAAAAAACTATTAGCACTCTAATTGTTTTTTCATGAGATCAAGTGAATAATGAAATAAATAGATGATTATTTTTCAATTCTTTTTACTACATTTCTATACTATAT
>SJYQ01000917.1:164294-184367 GCA_006410935.1 Redunca redunca | reverse complement strand
ATAGTTTTCTTTGCAAAATAAAAGATGAAAACACAACTGAATTATTTTAAACAAAACAATAAAATATCACTAGTTCTATAATTAAGAATATAGTTATAAAGTACTTATTAGGTATTAGGCATTGTTCTAAGAACTTTACATATATTAATTCACTTAATCTTCTCACCAACCATAGCCCTTGGTACTATTCTTATCCTCATTTTATAGGTGACAGAATTGAGGCAAAGATAAATGAATGAAGTGCCCAATGTCATTAGATAGTTATTAAGTGACAGGGCCAGGATTTGAAGAAATTGATAACATGACCATACTTGCAGAGGAAAGTTCAATTTAGTTCAGAAAAAAAGAAAAAACAGATTTTAAATATTAGTGTTTCCTTTGTATTTGAGCAGATAATGCTTTGGGTTCTAGGACTCTTCACTGCACCATCTTATCTAGGAAACTTCAGTCTTCGCACTTTGATTCAGCCTGATCCAGGAATTAGACAAAATCCAACTTCCTGAGGCTAAAGTGTTTCACCTGTAGTCAGTGCCCGGGACCAATTTTATTATCTTCTGAAAGTTAGTATAACACACACACAGCTAATATAATCTCTGTTTTTTCTCCCCCCTCTCTCTCTTTTTTAAGATGCCTCAATTAGTCATTAAACAATGTCCAGTTAGATTCTCCTTCATGATTTTGTTGGGCTTCCCTGGTGGCTCAGATGGTAAAGAATCTGTCTGCAGTGCATGAGATCTGGATTTGATCCCTGGGTCGGGAAGATCCCCTGAAGAACGGAATGGCTACCCACTCCAGTGTTCTTGCCTGGAGAATTCCATGGACAGAGGAGCTTGGGTGGACTACAGTCCATTGAGTTGGCCACGACTGAACGACTAACACTTTCACTTTTGTTTTTCATGATTTTGTTATTGAATATATCAATAACTTACATGAAGAGGTCTTTTTTTAACCTGACTAGAGTAAAAAGGTACTTCCTATCTGCATATACAGGGGATGTGCAGGGTGGAGAAACAGAAAGTGGAGAACTGGAAGGAGGAGTCTCAGAATCAACTTATCCTCCTTCAACCTCCCTGGAAGCTTGGTTGCCTGGGGAAAGGGACAGGGTACATCTGCCTCTAGGGTTGAACCCCATCCTAACAGAAATGCCTATACATTGAGAAACAAGGGGAAGGTAGAATGGCCTTAAAACCAATGCCAAACTTCTTTGTTGTCAGTTAAGTGTGGAAGTTATAAAACTACATAATCTTTTAAAATATTGCAAAGCCATGTTCTATTCAGATTGCCTTTTTACACCAGCCATTTTGCATAAGTTGCATTAATTGCTAGCTGGTTTTAAGAACTGTAAAGAAATATAGTTTCACACAGTAGACTCTGAGCTCATAAAACCTCAGGTCATATAAATATTTCATGGGTTTTCTGAGTGGCACTAGGAAGGAGATTCTGCCATCTGACAGTCTGTCATGTCACTTCATGGCTATTGGATCAAATCAGAATGACGCAAAAGTCAGAGACTGAAATCTCAGTTTGAACCCCAATCAATAGACTTATACCATTTATAATGGTAGTAAATGATGGCTGGAAGGAAATAAATTTTCTGGGTAGCGTTCAGCCACATGGTGTGTAAAGTGAATCTATGAATGATTATGTTGATTAAATGAATAAGTGAACTGATAAGTGCCTTGCTGCCAGTGAATTATTATTGATTGACGACTTTAACAATCTGCCCAACCGAGTTATATCCCTGAATCAATAGCTGATTCTTCTGTATATTTACCTTCCTAGTTCTTGTCTTCCCAAAAACTGAGAGGAAATACTGTTTTTAACTATACCTCCCAAACACTCCCCATGACCAGGGAAAATATTTAGGCAGATGTTGAATTAATGTCTATAGTATCCACACAAAAAGAGGTTCTATTAGACTTTATTACATCTTAGTTCTGTTGCTTGTATAAGTAACTAATGGTCAGCTAACGACAAAGAGAAACGACTATGGACCAAAATTAGTTTTACTCTTTTGTCCAGAGCATTACTCTAAATGTTTGAAAAATCAACTTTTCAGTGAAAGCTTTGGTTAGTGGGTTGGGGAGTGGAAAATACCTTGTGTTTGTATTTTGAAGAATCTGGATTTGAGACCATTTCTATACTTAATATCAATGTAACTCTTACAAGTCGCTCAGTCTCAGCCCTGTTTTCTCCTCTGAGAATGGGTATAAGTCTCATGTTGCCTATAGGGTCACTGAGAGGATATTCAGGCATGCTTTAACTAATGGACATTTGGACCATGTTTTTCTAGGATTCGCTAGCCTTGCCATCTAAATAACTGTAACATCTACCTGCTAATTTCCAAATTGTCTTACTTTAAAGGAAAATAAAAACTGATCCTCATTTGTATTTCCAGTACATCTGTCTATTCTTCCATTCTTTTGAATTTCTCCATAGTGGCTTTCCTGCCTTTCAAGCCCATGTTCTTTCCTTTCTCAAATGATGTAGGACATGCTGTCTACAGTTTTGCTCTGTTTAGTTTGATCTACCTTGGGAGTTATTATTGCTAAGGTGGATGTTCTATCAAGTTACCTCATCTTTTCAGTTAAAGAGAATTCAAGGTGTTTGTAATCCAAAGGAATGAAATGACTTCAAGTGGAAAATGAAACGAGGTGTAACTGTATACTACAAGACAGCAAGGCAATTTAGAGCTAGAAGGATCTAATGTACTCTAAATCTATCACAGAAGTTTGCACCATAAACATATAGGTAAACAGAAGTTTTCCCACAAAAATTGGCTTTTAAGTCACATAACATTGTTCATAAACAAAACTGAACTGAAAATAATTGAAAATAACCCCTTTTGTTTGGAATCACAGGCAGTAATCAAGTTTCTAGGTTCTCCTATTACACTAAAAAGGCAATGCCATTTAAACTGAAAGCTGAAATATGAGGAGAACGTAAGGAAAATATGCAAGGCTGAATGTCAACTCTGGCAAAGAGGAAAATACTTTTTCTGTATTTCACATTTTTGGGGGTGTGTGTGTGTGTGTGTCCTTTGAGGCTGTAAAACACATACTTTCATTTGGAAAAAGAACATTTTTATTGACTCTATACTTTCTTTCTATGCTTCTCATGTTCCTTTAATCTAGAAGTTTCAGCCTGAAAACATTAAAAAAAAATTGCCCGCAATTAAATTTTGTGGTCAATGCCCTAAATGAGCTACAGGTGGCCTCATTATAGGGTGTGTTTCTATGCAAGGCTTCAAAATGGTTCTCAAAGCGTGGTTCCTGGACCAGTAGCATTCCTGGGAACCTGTTACAAATGCAAATTCTCAGACTTCTCCTGGAACCTAATGAGTCAGAAATTCTAAGCTCAGTGAGGTCCAACAGTCTGTGTTTTAACAAGCCCTGCAGGTAATTTTCATGTGCACTAAAATGTGAGAACCACACATTTATTCTAAGAAAACCCAAAGTGAGGTAACACATTTCTTAAGTACATATAAATGGCCAACATCCTTATGTTCTTCCAATGGTACTGAAGGCCATTACACAGTTTAACACTAGTTAGGCTAGACATTACTTTGCCAACAAAGGCCCGTCTAGTCAAGGCTATGGTTTTTCCAGTAGACATGTATGGATGTGAGAGTTGGACTGTGAAGAAGGCTGAGTGCTGAAGAATTGATGCTTTTGAACTGTGGTGTTGGAGAAGACTCTTGAGAGTCCCTTGGACTGCAAGGAGAGTCAACCAGTCCATTCTAAAGGAGACCAGTCCTGGGTGTTCTTTGGAAGGAATAATGCTAAAGCTGAAACTCCAGTACTTTGGCCACCTCATGTGAAGAGTTGACTGATTGGAAAAGACTCTGATGCTGGGAGGGATTGGGGGCAGGAAGAAAAGGGGACGACAGAGGATGAGATGGCTGGATGGCATCATCGACTTGATGGATGTGAGTCTGAGTGAACTCTGGGAGTTGGTGATGGACAGGGAGGCCTGGCGTGCTGCAATTCATGGGTTGCAGAGTTGGACACGACTGAGCAACTGAACTGAACTGAGGCTAATAGCAGTGATGGTCATAATGAGTATTTTTTCCTAGTTGGCCTTCATCATAAGCATGATGATTTACCCACAGGACTCACAGAGCTACAGACTTTTTCCTTCTCAAGTGCTCAGACTCAATTAGAGACTTTAAGGCACTGGTAGCAAAAGTGCTGAAATGGCACTGCTATTCACCCTGCCCTGATCTTCATCTTGTTTCTGGCCACGCCTTTCCTCAAAGTGGTAGTTTCTCCATGATTTCAATTATCCTCCCTTCCTGTGTGCCCCTCCTCAGAGCTTCCACCCCACTCCCGCTCCCCAAGATTCAGTCATGACCTCCTGAACGGAGCTGCAGGACTTACTGGTCTCACCATACTTCTTCCATCTCTCTAGTGGACATAGTTCCTTCTATGTCCCACTAGTAACACTGACAGAAATAAGTAAAACTGAGTTATCACAGCTCCCTATCAATACTTCTACACTTTGCTCAGTGGTAGGTGTCACCGATCTACAAGTTACCGAAGTTTACCACTTTTTACCCTTTGCTTGCTTTGGTTTGTATTGACCTGTAGAATCTTGTTCCTCCCTTCTTGTCTATTCCTGCTATTACTGTACTTAGGCTGTAAACATTTAAAACTGTAAAATGATTTTCTAAAGGTTTTCTCCTCTCCTTCCTCCCTCCCTCCCTCCTTTCTTCCCCTCCTCCCTCCTATGCAAAAGCAGATGGCACACCATGAGCACTTTAGATTGATCTGTTGATCACCCCTTTCTTTTGGGCCTCACGTTGACTACAAATCAATCTCTACCCCGTTGAGCCTAACATTCAAAGCTCTTTAAGTCCTGATCAAACCTACTTCTTCCATCTCCCCTCCATTTACTGCTCCCTTACAGACTCTTTACTCTGGTGGTTCTCAAACTCAGTGGCCTGGAGGGCTGGTGATTCTTCCCTTTCATGTAATTCTTTTTAGTTTCACTGTAGGCTTCCTGGAGCAGGAAATTTTCCACACGTGTCTCCCACCCAGCATAGTGCTCTGTGCATGTAGCAAGGACTCAAAAAATATACGATTTGGTGACCATGGCATATACGGAGGAGAAGTTCATAGAAACCGCAGGTATGACTCCTTCAGGTGTCAGTATGGGAGGATTCTCAGTCACTCAGAGAGCATCTTGGTAACCTGGAGGTACAGCTCACAGAGGAGCACTTGACTGATTACTGGCTTCCCTGCTCAGACAGCTGCCTCCTAAGAGAGCTGAATAAGATGTACTCTTCAGACAGTGCATCCAATAATAATGATGCAGTAAGAATAAGCATTCACTGAGAGACTGTGTGTCATGTGTTTTACCACTGTGATCCTCCCAGCAACCCAAAGACTTTGGAATGAATTATGTTATTCATTCTCTAGATGTGAAAATTGAGGCTTAAAGAAGTTGCGTGACTTGTCTCAAGGTCATATAGCCAAGCAGATGTAGGACAAATGCCTGGGCCATGACTACTGTTCCCTACCCCCAGTGTAGCCTAACACACCGATTTCTTGCCCCTTTTTCTCCATAAATAAGCAGTGACCTTTATGCCAGTGGTTTATACAAGCTTGACTTTAAACCTTTAAAGATTGAGATTTACTATTTCCATGCCACTTAACACAGTTGTTATTTCTTTTTCTAAGTTAAATCACACACTGAAGAGTAAGGGTTAACTTCTGGTACTAAGGAATAATTGAAGGAGGAAACATCCCATATCTTTTCTTGGAAGTCAGTTATAAAGGGCACATAGAGGTTGAGAAGCAATAGCCTGCAATTTTCAATTAATGCCACTGACCCCATTGGTCACAAAAACATGATCTTAGTGAATGAAAACAGAGAAATTGTACTGCATTTTGCTTTTTTGACTCAGTGATTTGAAGTATGTTTTTCTGAAATCTCAGTTTGTCAGTGTTTCCATAAAATTCCCAAATTCTAACCTGATTCTAACCTATTTCACTTTCTAATCAGTCTTAAAAATAACAGCAGTAACAAAATCACTGAAGAATATCACAATTACCCATAATAAAAAAGTGTTAGATATTTTTAAGAACACCTGTTTTAACACTGACATAACACTTGCTTAATTTTAATCAATGTATTACACATTTACTCTGCTTGATTTCTTCATAAAATAAGATTTACAGATCATTAAACTACATGTACACATATAATGTATATATGTTTGTAAATGTAACATATATATTTACATGTTGCATTTTCCATATAATTCTACCTCCAGAGCAATTTTGAGAGCTTTAGAATCCTAAGGCAAAAGTTTAACTGGGCTGTTTATTTTAGCCCACAGATTTATAATCCAAGGCCCTGAAAGACATCAAAACCTACCGCTTTGAACTGATTATACCTTGGTAGTCAAGGAAACTAATGTACTTTGCATATCAACATGTATTCTTCATGTATTTCTTTTTAAATTATGATTTAAAAAATCTGGACATTTTTTGATAATTTTAAAAGTACAGAAAATTATAAGCAGGCAGAAAATAACCGTAATTTCACCACAGAGAATTAAACGTTGCTTTATTTTGGTATCTTATAAATTTATTATCCTAAATTTTTATTAATTTGACAAGATTTATTTCACCAGATCATGCCTCTTATAGTGCTGAACTGCACCTTAAACCTACTCACATATCTCCATAGCTATTCCCACCAGCCTAGCCTCCTCCAACCTGTCCGCCTGCTTTTGTCTTGTCTCCCTTCAGTTATTTTCTCCATGCCATACCCTTGCTCACATCGCTTCAATGGCATCTATTGCTCTTGGGTGAAATGACCATCTCCAAAAGAGCATCCAGTAACCTCTGACTCCACAGGGCTGTTTTCAGACTCAAGTAAGAAAAAGTTATTTGAAGATGCCTATAAACTATAGTAAGGGCTCCCCAGGTGGTGCAGTTGGTAAAGAATCTGCTGGCCAATGTAGGAGATGCAAGAGACACAACTTAAATCTCTGGGTCAGGAAGATCCCCAGAGAAGGAAATTACAGCCCACTCCAGTAATCTTGCCTGGAGAACCATGAACAGAGGAACCCGGTGGGCTCCATGGGGTTGCAAAAGAATAGGACATGACTGAGCATGCACACACACACACAAACTGTAGTAAACTCCAGGTATGAGTGATTATTAGCTAGATCTTTGACTGCAAGGCCAAATGTCAAGTGTTTTGTCATTTTGTTTTAGAAAGAAAATAATTTTGATTTTGTTTGATTTTAGAAAAGTCTATATGTTACTATCAGAATTATTTAAATGCAACTTAGCCTTTAAGAAACAACTAACAGAGAGTACTTTAAGTGAGAAAGCAGTGTTCTGATACCTCTGATATTCTGCATAGTCTTGGAATAAGATCTGGTTTTCACCAAACTGAGGAATGAAAAGATGCCCCTCCCCTACACACAGTAGTGTGGGTAGTGTTATAGCAAAATTAATCTTCCAACTATTTATGTTAAAAAATGAATGCAGTAACAATGAAAGAACTCTTTTTCAGACCTAGAAATATATGTGTGTGTATATATGTATATGTACATGTATATATGTACATGTACATGTATGTGTACATGTATACGTACATGTATGTGTACATGTACAAGTATATATAGTATATACTATATATACATACATATATGTATATGTATATATATACACACACATACATGCACACTTAGATGAATGCACAAAGAATGATAATTTCCCCATTACATGACATATAACACCTGCTTTGTGCTGTGAGGATGCTTAGATTTTGCAAATGATTTCACCAGAGGCTCCCAGCTGTCTCAATCTGATTTCTGGTTTTCAGAGATGAAACCTTGGGTCAGATAAACTGCGCTATGAGAAAGTGGGAGCTGGGATTTTGATGACTTGGCCGTAGTATAATGGAAATATCCTTGTGAGTGAAAAGCTCTTTTATTCATTCTGGACAGCTCAGTCATCAAAATGCATGTTTTTTTTTTCTCAGTCCAAAGATAATTATTCTGATGCTTGACCTGTTTATTTTAAAATGTTTATTTTTGATGATCTGAGTGAAAGACTTGGCATGGAAGAAAAACCTAGCAAAGCCATGAATTGCCTTTGTATCCATTGGGGTATCATTAGCAAACATATGGAAACTCAAATTAGGGTCATTTTGGAAGGTTTAAGAAAGAGGCTGTTTATGAAGGTTTAGGTGGGGGTTAAGGAAAACACAAGGAATAGCGGGGCTGTTAATACCCATAGTCCGTGAAGCCTGAGGGGCAGAAGTAGTTGCTGGGATCCAAAGGGAGAGTTTTCTAGGGAAGGCAACTTCTAGAGACTTAGAGTCAAAGGACAAAGGCAGTCTGAATGAATGGATCATGCCCCGAGGAAGCAGAGAGAAGGAGTACCTGACCTCACTCCTCCCAGGGAGCTTTGCATGGGCTCCCTACCGACTGAACCCAGTGGGAACCAAACAGTAAGAGAATCCATAGCTGTAATCCATACAGCCCAGCCTCCTAGGGAGAGAGGAGGGTAGCAAATCAAAGATATTCAGCACAGTCTTTGATTGGAGTTTAACTAGCATTTAGCACAAAGCCTGGCACATAGAAGATGCTCCTAGGAACGAGTTAGTTGTGACCTTGTCTCTCTATCTAACTTTATATAGCCCGTTGAGTTTCTCCAGTGGCACTTACTATCTTCTGCCTGTACAGAAACTACTGAACAGCATCAGCCATCAAACTGTGAGCTCCTCTCTTTCACCCTTTCTCCTTCCCTCCTTTTCTCTCCCTCTTCCTCTCTTTTTGGCTATAAATACACTTGCTTTCAATAAAGATTTGTAATTGTATCAATTCAAATATGAGGACTATGTCCTATCACATAATTCTAAATTTTCTGCATTTAACTTCCCAGCATTTATTTTTTTTTCTAAAATTCACTAAATTCACCTACTTTGTATCTAGCACTGTTCTGAGCACTTAGATTTGAAGGATGAGTCGGCAAGGTCCCATCTTCCCAAGGTTTACATTGGGAGAGCAGAGAAATATAGATAAGCAATCATGATATGACTCTATCTGCATGGGGAGTGTTACAAAATGGCATTTCTGCTGGTGGGCCCAAGGGTGAGAAGAGTAGAAAAGAGAGAGAAGACCAAAGTAGCAACAGCTTTGTGCTTACACACACGTGTGTGTACACGCACACATACACACACACACACAGAGTGGCCTCTAGAGGTGAGAAATCAGGCTATATATTAATAGAAAGGGCTTTCTGAAAGAAGAATGCATTTTCTTAATTTCAGCCTAGATTCCTATAGTATAATTACTTCAAATTAACATTCAAAAGATTCTCTGGCCACTAAGTATGCCCAGTACTGGGCGTCAGAATGAGAAGAAACTGGGGAAGGAAGATGTTCTTGGGGAGGGAGTTTCTTGCTGATATGAAAACAATAGCAACTGAAAGATTATCTCCTGGGCAGCAGGCAGCTTTAGTCATACCAGAATAAGAAGTAAGGAGGATGAAGTAACTTCAATTATTCAAAACTATAGAGAAGAGAGCTTGAGTTGTAGAAAGTCATAATGACAGATTCTGCTTTCTTTGCTCATTAAGTGTGATATAGTGGGCAGGGCATTGCCTCTGCCACTCACTTCCATGACTTTAGCAAGTTTCTTAATTGTGATTCATTTCTTACCCTGACAAGTGTGGATGAAGTTATTTACCCAAGGACTGTTGGGAAGACTAGCACCGTGGTGGCCAACTTGCTTTTGGTGCCCAGTGTTGCTCAGCATTACTGTCACCTTATCTAACACATTTCTACCCTAGGAAAGGATTTGGTGTTCTCAGAACCATATCACATCACATATCACATCACCACTTCTGTTAAAGGTTTTTATGTACAGCCTTTTGATTGCACTGAAGAGCCTCATCTAGAGTTGAATGTCTTTAGACCAACTGCAGTGTTTGAAGAGCCAAATCACACAAACCCTCCTCAGTTTTTTCCACTGTATCCCCCAAGAAATGCTAACCTGTCATCTTGGAAGGCAGTACTAGCTAGTGGAATCCCACTGTTCCAGGGGTAAGATGATGGCATAGGTCTGTTGGAGGGGATTCTGGTTATCTGGTGATCTCTGACAGCCTGATTAACCAAAAGAGGAAACCAGGTCTGACTATGGTCTCAAATCAGTATTAAATTGAAGATGGCTGAATGGATTTTAATATTATTTCCCCACGTACCCTGAAGACATTCTTCAGCATTTTCCATAGGTGGGATCAAGGTGAAGTTACAGCTGTAGCCCTTGACCTTAAAACTAATCTCTCTATTTCAATGCCAGCTCTTCTGCTAACTAAATACCATTAATGTTAAGTTCTACATTTCTGATAAGAAGAGATCTTTTCTACACTAAACCACTTCACAAAGAGTTTCTTTTCTTCTTATGAGCATATCTTTTATAATTTGAACAACATGATTAGAGATAATTAATCCTTATTTATAATGAATATTGAAACATATTAATAGATTCAAAATGTAGCTATCTGATGTACATTTTAGATGAAAATATACTACACTTTAGCAGAAAATAGTTTATTATAATGACCAAGATGGTATTTAAATTTTAAGAAATTTCAAGTAAGCAAGGACTCAAAGATATTGCTCATAAAGAGTTAAAAAGAGGATAGAATATAGAATAAAAACATTTCATTTCATGTATTTTAATTTATACAGTCATTTATTTTTGCTTTGTGAGCCAGTTGTAACGTAGACATATAAAAATTCCCTTTGGAAAGATTTTTAGATTTAAGTTCCTCAAACTGTGATAAATGCTCAGGTAAGGAAACAGAATATGACCTAGGATAGCCCAGAAATTAATCATTCTGTGCCTCATTCCAAATTGTTATCCACTGAAAAAAATTCTACTTAATATGTTAAAGTTTTGTACATTTTTCACTGTCTTCTACTGTATGAAATATTCAAAGAGCCCTTGGTATAATGAAATAGCTGTTAGAGAAGCTTTTTTGTTAATGATGATGAAGATGAATAATGTAATTAAGATGCAGGAAATGAATTTTGTACCAGTTTCTAAAACTGTAAGTAGCATATCTTTGAGAAACAACAAGGAGAAAGTATAAATTTTCAACGAAACTACCCAATTTAAACCATAGGGTCAACTTCAAGAGGAAGAGTTTGGTAATTATTACAAATATTAATATCAGTTCTACTAATGTTACACAAAATAGTGTTTAAAAGTGCTTTAGAGTTCCTTACACTATCTTAAGTGTCAAATATAAGTAGTGATATGGTGAATTTTGCTTTAAAAACAAAATAAACATTGTTTCCTCATAAAAATATACTGAGGATATGCTTGACATATTGGGATTTAAAAATTAAGAATGCAAGTATATTCTTTCCTGGACAGTTTCTGCATCCAAAATACCTTTCTCTTTCTACTTTCATGACTCAGTTTTTCCATTGACCGTTCTACCTTTATTTGTCTTCCTGAGTCAAATTGTCCCCTCTTCTAACACGATTTATGTTACATCACTTCTTACACTGTTTCAGTCTAGTATTAGTGCAGGGTGTTCCAGCCTCAGCACTACTGCCATCTGGAGACTTAAAGATAACTTCCTACTGTAGGAAGCTGTCCTGTACCCTGTACGATGTTTAGCAACCTCCCTGGTCTCCATCCACTAGATACCAGTAACAAACACCACTCCCAGATGAAAGGATCAAAGCTCCTCAGACACTGACAGATGCCCCAGGGGGACAAAGTCACCTCTGCTCGAGAATCTCCATAGTAGTGCGCCTGGTGTACATAGCACTAGGCTCAGCTTTGAATATATGCTCTATGGTACGTGATCTCAGAGGTGATACTCAGTAAATATTTGTTAAGTGAATGCAGGGTATTTGTTGTTGCTCAGTCATGTCCAACTCTTTGCAACCCCATGGACTGCAGCATGCCAGGCTTCCCTGTCCTTCACCATGTCCCAGAGCTTGCTCAAATTCATGTACATTGAGTCAGTGATGCCATCCAACCATCTCATCCTCTATCATCCCCTTCTCCTCCTGCCTTCAATCTTTGCCAGCATCAGGGCCCTTTCTAGTGAGTTGACTCTTCGCATCAGGTGGCCAAAGTATTGGAGCTTGAGCTCCAGCATCAGTCCTTTCAATGAATATTCATGATTGATCTTTAGGATTGACTGGTTTGATCTCCTTGCAGTCCAAGGGATTCTCAAGAGTCTTCTCCAATACCACAGCTCAAAAGCATCAGTTCTTCAGCATTCAGCCTTCTTTATGATCCAACTCTCACATCCATACCTGACAACTGGAAAAACCATAGCTTTGACTAGACAGACTTTTGTCAGCAAAGTAATGTCTCTGCTTTTGAATATGCTGACTAGGTTTGTCATAGTTATTTTCCCAAGCAGTAAAGCGTCTTTTAATTTAGTGGCTGTGGTCACCATCTGTAGTGATTTTGGAGCCCAAGAAAATGAAATCTGTCACTGTTTCCCCATCTATTTGCTATGAAGTGATGAGACTGAATGCTATGATCTTAGTTTTTTGAATATTGAGTATTAAGCCAGCTTTTTCACTCTCCTGTTTCACTTTCATCAAGAGGCTCTTTAGTTCCTCTTCATTTTCTGACAGGTGGTGTCATCTGCATTTGTGAGGTTATTGATATTTCTCCTGGTGATCTTGATTCTATATAGCCTTGATGCATTCCTTTCCCAATTTGGAACCAGTCCATTGTTTTATGTCTGGTTCTAACTGTTGCTTTTTGACCTGCATACAGGTTCCCCAGGAGGCAGGTCAGGTGGTCTGGTATTCCCATCTCTATGACTTTTCCACAGTTAATTGTGATCCACACAGTCAAAGGCTTTGGCGTAGTCAGTGACACAGAAGTTGATGTTTTCCTGGAATTCTCTTGTTTTTTTGATGGTCTGATGGATGTTGGCAATTTGATCTTTGGTTCCTCTGCCTTTTCTAAATTCAGCTTGAACATCTGGATGTTCTCAATTCACATACTGTTGAAGCTTGGCTTGGAGAATTTTGAGCATTACTTTGCTAGCAAGTGAGATGAGTATAATTGTACAGTAGCTTGAACATTCTTTGGCATTGCCTTTCTTTGGGATTGGAATGAAAACTGACCTTTTCCAGTCCTGCCACTGCTGAGTTTTCCAAATTTGCTGGCATATTGAGTGCAGCACTTTAACAGAGTATAGTGGTAATTCATTGCCACAGTACATCGCTAGACTAATAAACATGTTACTCTTGTAAACTGATCTGTCAGCCTCACTTGAGGACTTAAGAATACTTATCTCTCCATTTTGAATTTATTTTCCAGTATTTGGAACAGAAAGAAGAGTGTTTTTCCAAATTTATAGATTTCAATTGGACTCTTTGGCTCATAAATTTCTAATGAAACTCTACCCCTTGTCATTTTTTCTTATTATTATTACTGGAAAAAGAGGACATCTAACTCTATTCTAAAAAGANACAAAAAATCAGTTTGCATTTTATCAATCATAATGTAAAATATTTCTCAAATAATGTTCACTGTGTTATAAGTTGTTTCTCTAATTAGTTCTGTATTCCTAACTTGCAAATTTGTAAAAGAAAAAGTTCAAGTAAAGGGGAAAAATTCATTCAGGGTATTTGACCTTTATAATTTAATTATTATCAAGAAGTGGCAGGCATGGTGGTTAAGAGCACAGGCTATAGATCTAGAGTAGCTGAACTGGAACCTGGCTCCCTACTTTCTAGTAGTGTGACCCTGGATTTGGGTTCCCCTGGGAGTGAAAGCTGAGACAAGCATTCCATGGCAAAGGATCCACCTGGGAAGGCGTCCTCTCAGAAAGGATGGAGCTTCGCATCACAGGGGAATTTTGGAGTTTGTGAAGAACTCATGTTAGAGTTTTCCCAACTGAGGAAGCTAAAGTTTTATTTGTTTTCTTATCTGCCAACTTCCTATCTTCCATTGGCCGAGGCCTTCTTCCTGGGATATTAACTGTCTGACACCCTAGCTTACCCTGGATGGGAAGCCTCAGGCAGAGGGTGGAAGGGGTTCTCAATGTGTAGCATTAGCTCCCATTTCATATTTTATATTTGAAAGACACCATAACACCAGCATGGTCTTTCTAAATTGTATTAACAAAATATAAGATTGGCAAAAAGAAAATATAATAAATCTTCATGGGTATTTGATACTGTGCCAAATCCTAGAAAATTATCTGGATAATTGCAATAGAATTTAAACTGGAAACTGAGACCTCGTCTGATCATTCTAGACTCTTCCTTGTACTAGGATAAGAAATACAAAAAGGGGGGAAATTGATCATACTATAATTGTAAATACTCATCTGCAGGGATATAAGAGTGGCACCCAAGATCTTCTCTTGTAGTACAGCCCAGATCAGGCATCCATGGAACAGTAGACCAGTCCATTTAAATAGGACTCTTGACAAGTCAACTTTTCCATGTTTGTCATTTAAAAAACCTGAGGAAGCTAAGGTTCTTTAGAAGACAAAGAAAACACGGACTGGCCCCAGGCATTTGGAAGTCATTTAGGGTCTGTTACAGAAAATGGAGATTGTGTCCTTTAATATGTTCTATGTTTGGTTGTGTTATAAAGAATTCTAATATCCAGTGACTTTTCCTCTTATCTCTCCTTTCCATATTTTATGAAGGATATGGTATTGTTGCTCACTTTATTATTCAGTCTGTGGCAATGAGTATTGAGATAGGATTGTGATAGAAGTAGAGTAAAAGATGATTAGAGACTCAGAAACACTGCATCCATTGATTGGTGAGACTGGCTTGCCTCATTTTTGATTGAACAAGGGTTGTGCTATATTAGGCAGCAGTATTTCTTCCTTCCCCTTCTCCTCCAATTTAAAAGTATAAACAACTATCTGAGCAGGTAGAGAGGAGAGCTATAGAGAGATGGCAGGCGACAGTGAGGAAGTCCTCATGTTCATCTAAAACATGGAAAGAATATATGAGCTCCACTGGGCCCCATGGGCAGAAGCTGGTCATCAGTCTTCTTGCTGGGACCTCATTACAGAGGGCTGGACACTAGAAGAAGATATTCAAGGAGCAAGAAGCTATGGCATGTGCTGCAGGAGGCAGCAACTGAGAGGTCCCTATAGGGACCTGGGGCAGACTGCATTCATCATGAAGTTCAATGGATAGGAGGTTCCCTAGCACTGGGGCCCTGGGAAAGTTAGCATATGGATTCAACTGTAGGGGGACCTTAAAGATATCTCCCCCTCCCCTTCAATTTCTGCCCCCAATACCCTGAAGCAGAGAGATATCTAGAAGATGATGGGGAAGGGGAGCAAAGGGCACATCAAACTCCCCCCACACCTCAGGACCTGATCATGGTGGGCTGGGACCAGCTGGAGGGATGCCAAGGGAGAGACGGAGGGGGAGATGGGAATAGTTTCCATGGAACATGCTTGAAGGTAACTATCAGAGAAAAGGCAAAGCCATTTCATATCTAAAGCTTACCAATTTCAATTATGCAGAAAAAAATTGTGTTACTTAGAAAAAGCCAGAAAAGGCAAGTAAAAAAGAAAAAGACTAAGAATAAAATAATATAGTTAGGGATTATTGGGATAATGAATCCTCTTATTCCCCCATTCCCCATATATTTTTAATGTTGCCATACAATTCATACAAAACAAACATGTACCAAATTCCATACACCAAAGTTGAAATTCATACGTAGCTTTTTGGTTTGACATCTATGCTGAAACATGGGTTGTATGTATATACACATAATGTATACCTACAAAAGCAAAGTTTTTAAACACATTCTCTTGAGAATAAAGCAACAATATTATGAGTTGTGTTAGAATTGCATTCATATTTATAGTTTAGAAAACCTTGAGAGATCATGATTCAAGGAGTAATGTATCTCTTGACAAGGCCTTACACTCAACTCTCTTCTTTTTGGAACCATCCTAAGATGTAATCTGGGTTTGAAGATTTCATTAAAAGGAGTGTTTGTAGCATTTATTGGACACTGTAAGAAAGCACAAAGTATTAGACAGGTCAAGCAGCTACCTAGCACCTACCTTGGTATTATCTTCAAATGTAGTTAGAAAAGTGAAAATATCCATGATGAAACATGGATAAGTCTGAAGGATTTTTACCAAGAAAAAAAAAATCTGTGTGCTTCCTTTGGAAGGATCTCTCATGAAAGAAGTTGTGTCCTCCTCCCTTATTTTGATTATAGTAGGTACAATTTATTATGTTGTAGAATTTGAGCCTGCATTTGATTTTTCTTTTTTTTACTTAGAGTGACATTTTCAGTAATCACTCAGAAATGCCATATTTTAAATGCATATAATTACCAAAATATAATAAATCACAAAGCAACTTGAAGGAAAGGTTGTTTAACAGTAATATCCTAGAGGCTTATGAGGTGGGAACTTTGACATATGAAATAGATCTGAGTTTCCACTAACATACTTGGCTCTTTTCAAAGACTTAGAATTTTCTCCTATAAAATTAAGATTAAATGAGATTTCCCTCCTGAAAACCCAAGGGCAGGAGATTGTTTTCATTTGAAGTTAGGATCTGAGGAATTATTATTGTACTTTAGAAGTTACTGAGACCAATAAACACTGATTATTTTGTACTAATTTGAGAATATCACAGTTATGGTTATTCACAACTAGGGTTTGCTAAATTTTCTGAAATTAAAATCAACAGCAAAGGTTAACTATTCCATACAATTTTAGTATTAAGCATATTTCAGTATTATTGAAATTATTTATAAAATAGGTTTCTAAAAATTGAATAATTTGTTTTTACAAATATAATCATCCATTCTTATTGATGCTTTATTATAGTTAAATTACAGATATTATTTATAATGATTTCTATGTTGAAGTTTAGTTGTATTCAGTTTACCTCTGTTCATGTCCAGTGTGTTACTTACTCTGTGAGGTTTGGGTGTCTATGAATTTCTTTATCAAGGCATCAGTTGTTTGGGTATAAAGACTGAGAGCATATCTCAGAGACTGAAGATCTGGGCTTTTCTCCAAGAAATTCTTTTTCAGGCCATTTCCTCCTGCATGAAAGTATTGCTAAAAAGAAAAGAAAAACAATGTAAGCAGAGGCATTTAGAAAAAAGTATTAGATGAGGGATTTTATGGCCATAATCATGAGGTCAGATGGAATAATACAGTATGATTAACATAAGATAGATAAAAAGACATAGTACCATGTGGCCATTACCAAGTCATCGCCATGTAGTTCAGGTTACCTTAGAATCTCAAGTGTTGCTCTCATTTAAAACTTTAGTTAAATGGGATCATGAAGATGCAGAGGCCGAATGCTTACAGAATGCTAGGTTTAAGATAATGTGTCAACTCGATTGTTGACTTCTGTTTCCAGAGCATGAGAAAAATATCCAGGGTTGTCAGATTTCACAAATAAAGTATCTCTGGTCACATGTTTTCCAGATACTGGTTTGCAATTCTAGGCCAAGTGCCCACTGCTCCCACCTTCCCTGTGATCTAATCACACAGTGGTACACACACATAGGCCACTCTGAGGATGCAGAGTGGTCCTTAGAAACCCAACGTCCCCTAAACTGTGTCTGAGAAATGTAATAAAGCAGTTTCTTTCTTTTTATTTTTCTTTGCTACAGTCATCCAACAACTCAAAACATCACCATATTTATAGGTTAAATAATAGAGAAGATATATATTTGACAATAAATATGGTCGTTGAGGGATATTAGAGTTTCTAATGTTGCAAGTATTAAGCACAGACTTCACTTCAGAGGGCAAATTATCTAACTCAAGATATATGCTAGAGCTAAGGATGTTATTTCCCAGCAATTTATAGATAACATGTTCATTGTATTCTGTTAAAGTTAGATAAATGGGTCTTTCTCTCCCTGTACCAATGCTAAACTTCACCCGCACTGCAACCCGGCTCACTAGGATCTAGGATTCTCACAGGATGGCATGTTTTGAAAATGCTCAACAAATGATTCTGATACACTCTCCTGTGTGTCATCGGTCTAGCCTACTTAAAGGTTTCCAAGATAAAACATGTCAACTGAAAATTCAAAATTCATTCAGTTTTCTTCCCTCTGCAGAAACATATTCTGAGCATTTGTAGGCATTCAGTTGTAATATTAGAGACTATAATTTAGAGAAAATTCAGGGCACAGGCCTGAGAAAGTAGGCAATGGGGATATAAATTGAAGAAAGTGTGCTACAATCACAAACTCCTTCCTCAAAAAGAAAAACCCATGGTCACTTACAATCCCATTCCATTGTAGCTGAGTGCACTGTGAAAACACAAATCGCACCTAAATCCACCAATGTTTATGAAGAGGGGGCAGAGAAAAATGGGGAAAGCCTTTCCTTATTTTTGAAGGGATGACAAAGATATAATATTTAAACATTTTCTATACCTTGATCTTATATAAATATTAGATATTGTGACATATAGAAACAATAAATACTTTCTATATGTCGGTGGCTTCCCTGGTGGCTCAGAGGGTAAAGCATCTGCCCGCAATGTGGGAGACCCGGCTTCGATCCCTGGGTCGGGAAGATCCCCTGGAGAAGGAAATGGCAACCCACTCCAGTATTCTTGCCTGGAGAATCCCATGGACAGAGGAACCTGGTAGGCTACAGCCCATGGGGTCACAAAGAATCGGACACGACTGAGAGTCCAGAATTGTTTCAGGTGCCTTGGGGGATGAAAAGATATCAGAATTCCTTTCTTCAGGAAATGTGATATGATACTTAGGTGGAAAAGTATTAATGAATGTATTGAGAGGGGAGTTTTGCCTGGAACTGACTGCTTTTCCTGGAGGAGTGGTGGGGTGAGCTTCGGAGCTCTGTTTACGTAACGAACCAGGGAAGCATCAGATGAAATAACACACCCTACTTGCAAAGAGCTGAGGGATAGACTGAACCAGGACTTGGTGGCTTCTCAGGAGGGGAAAGCATTCTTCCATTCAGTGTTTCCCAGACAAGCTCCAATCTTATCATACCTGAGCATAAGTGCTGGAGGCTTAAGTTAGTAAAGTATAGGAAGGGTAATGAGCAGCAACTAAGATGATGTTTCATGATCTCTTGGGACTATATGTAATTGTCAGAAAAAATTGTGAAAAACTTTGAAATGGGCAAAAATGTTTAATGAGTGCTCCATCTATGAGACCTATCTGAGTTATCTTCACTAGGAACTATGTGTGTGTGCTCAGTTGTGTCTGACTCTCTGCACCCCCATCGACTGTAGCCTGCCAGGCTCCTCTGCCCATGGAATTTTCCAGGCAAGAGTACTGGAGTGGATTGCCACTTCCTCCTCCAGGGGATCTTCCTGACAGAAGGATTGCACCCGAGTCTCTTGTATCTCTTGCCTTGCTGATGGACTCTTTACCACTAGGGTCACCTGGGCTATGTAAAATTCTGTAAATTGTAGAAAATGGGTAATAATGCCTATGACTCCTGTCCAAAGAGATGCATATTATTTATTTCTGGTGGGATGCAACTGATCACTGTTTTGTGGCCAGATCTGTTTTGCCTCTATTCAAATTTATTTCAGCTTTCCTCATTGCTTGTCTTTATGTGAAGTTCTTGGAATTCTTCTTTGAGCCAATTGTAAGATCTTACTGGTTGTCTCATTAGTTGATGAGTTAAATAATATTATTTGACAAGTTTTATAACTGCATGAATGTCACAGTTATACTCTTATTTTTTAAATTAATTTTTATTAGAGTATAGCTGATTTACAATGTTGCTAGTTTCTGCNTCTTATTTTTTAAATTAATTTTTATTAGAGTATAACTGATTTACAATGTTGCTAGTTTCTGCTGTATAGAAAAGTAAATCAATTATACATATATGCATATCCACTCTTTTATATTCTATTCCCATATAGGTCATTAAAGAGTACTGAGTAGAATTCTCTGTGCTATACAGTAGATTTTTATTAGTTATTTTATATATAGTAGTGTTTATATTGTCAATCCAGAACTCCCAATTTATCCCTTCCTCCCTTCTTCCTTTGTAACCATAAGTTTGTTTTCTACATCTGTGACTCTATTTC
>SJYQ01000917.1:93331-164233 GCA_006410935.1 Redunca redunca | reverse complement strand
TCTAACTTATTTGACTCAGCATGACAATCTCCTAGGCCAAATGTGTTGCTGCAAATGGCATTTTTTCATTCTTTGAATGGCTGAGTATGATTTCATAGTATGCATGTGTGTGTGTGTCTGTATATATATATACATATTACATCCTCTTTATTCATTCTTCTGTTGATGGACATTTAGGTTGTTTCCGTGTCTTGGCTATTGCAAATAATGCTGCACTGCCCAATGGGGTACATGTGTCTTTCCAAATTATTATTTTCTTCAGATACATGCCCAGGAATGGGATTTCTAGATCATATGGAAGATACATTTGTAGTTTTTTAAGGAACGTCCATACTATTCTCCATAGTGGTACCAATTTACATTCCCAACAATTGTGTGTGGGGATCCCTTTTCTGTATTTTTTCTTTTAATCACAGTTTCAATTTCATAACTTGTGATTGGTCTGTTCATATTTTTAAATTATTCTTGGTTCAGTCTTGGAAGGTTGTGCCTTTCTAATAATTTGTCCATTTTTTTTTCTAGGTTGTCCATTTTATTGGTTTATAGTTGTTTGTAGTATTTTATATTTCTGTGATGTCAGTTGTAACAGCTTCTCCTTTTTCATTTCTAACTTTATTGACTGAGTCCTCTCTCTTTCCTCTTGGTGAGTCTGGCTGAAGGTTTATGCATTTTATTTTTCTTTTCAAAGAACCAACTGTTAGGTTCATTGATTTTTGCCATTGTTTTCTTTGTCTCCATTTCACTTATATCTGCTCCAATCTTTATGATTTCTTCCTTTCTCCTAACTTTAGGTTTTATTCTTTTTTTTTCTCTAGTTGCTTTAGGTGTAAGATTAGGTTTAGTTGAGAGTTTTCTTTTTTCCTGAGGTAGAATTGTATTACTATAAACTTCCCCCTTGGAACTGCTTTTGTTATCCCATAGGTTTTGGGTTATCATATTTTCACTGTCATTTTGTCTCTAGGCATTTAAAAAAAATTTTCCCTTTGATTTCTTCAGTGATCATATACTCTTTTAAAACAAATGATCTTCCACAGTGTATGTAAAGTAGCATGGTGACAACCTTAATATAGATTAGTCTAATTTTTGAGGAAGGGCCATCGCCTGTGGCTTACCCTAAAGAGCATCAGTGATGGGGTGACCTTCCTGGCTGTTCTCTCTTCCTCTTCTCCCTTAACAAATATTTACTAAATCTGTGTTGAGAACCAGAACTTACACCAAGGATATGAAGCAAAAGAGGCCTAGAGATTGTTCCCAAAGGGACTGTGATCAAGTAGGAAATGTTATAGTCAGTGAATGACTCCAATGATATGTTGGAGGCGTAATAAAGAGAATTTAAAAAGACAGACAATAGGAATGGGAAATAATGCTGTTGCTGAAGGACTCAATAAAGACTTTCAAAGAGGTGACATCTATGGTGTCTTGTTTATTAGCACTGCCATTTTCCACTTCAGCAGTCACCAGATAATTTACCACGATGGACTATAGAAAGAGGAAAATCCCACTAGGTAACTTAGAGGAAGTACAGGTATTCCCCATTCTTTGAAAATTGGCTTTATGCTACTTCACTTTTGTAGATGACCTACATTAGTACTGTTTTCGCTAACCAAAAAAGACATGAAAATGATTTTCACTTTTGTGAAAAAACATGTTAAAACAGCAGTGAGCTCTTACAGAGGCAGGGTATACCCCGGATTAGCGAGAGTGGTACCACCCAGCGCCTAACCCAGGAATTACACCCAGCATCTGAGCATCAAGCTGCCATGATTTTGGACTGTATTTGTGCTTGATCTCGATTTATTTTGTTTATCCCTGAGCAGAATGAGTCCTAAGGTAATTGCTTCTTGCCTATGTCATTCAGCTGATATAGGTGTCATGGGAATGCTCTCCTTTCCGATAGTAGGGGAAACCCACAGTTGTAGTTCTATTTCTTTGGTATAGTTTAAAATATACTGTTTTACTAATGTCACTATATTGTCATCACTAACCTTGTGCTTCCTGAAAGTTACAAGTTGCCTTTAGGAAGTAGAAAGCCTAGAGAAGTTAAGAGATTTCGTATACTCTTAAAGATTCACAATGCTTTTTAATACATTAAAGGCTGAGCGATTCACGGTGGCAGGGAAAACTGTTTGACCTTTCACTAACATACCTGTTCTTAAAATTATTAGGCTATAGGACACCTATCACACAGGACATTTACTAACTCTCAGGGACACACAAGTGTTCCATGGAATATTGTTTAGGAAACTCTAAGATAGAAGAATGTAACTGGACTTAATATAATTGAGGTAGCTGCAGTCCATGGGATCTCGAAGAGTCAGACACGACTGAGTGACTTCACTTTCACTTTTCACTTTCATTCACTGGAGAAGGAAATGGCAACCCACTCCAGTGTTCTTGCCTGGAGAATGCCAGGGATCGGGGAGCCTGGTGGGCTGCCGTCTATGGGATCACACAGAGTCTGACATGACTGAAGCGACTTAGTAGCAGCAGCAGCAGCAGCAGCAGAAGACTTTATGTAAATGCTGAACTAGAGTTAGGCTATAAGAGCATGAACAATGTACAGTATTTGTCTTGAAACTCTCTAATAACTTTATAGGAAGACATGTTTTCATTAAAAAGGCATTATTTTGTAGGCTTTCGGTACATGGGGAACTAATCATATAGTGAAAACATAAATAAGGTATGAGCTTGTTCCTGAGTAAAGTCTGAGGGTCTCTGTAGAGTTTCAGGTTATGATCCAGAGCTGACTTGTTCCTTTTGAGCCATGGAGCATTTTGAGTCATTTGCTAAAAGCTCTAGTAGGACAGTAAGTGTACAGTAGAAGATTTGTAAAGGCAGAAAAGGTGCCTTTGTCTTTTAAATGCATTGTATAATAGAAGCTGTTGTAAGACAAACTCAGGCCAGAAGGTAGCAATATTAGGAGAGAAAACAAGTTGCAGGAAGCTAAGCACCAAAGCCTCTGTTCAGTGGTTCAGTGAACACAGATAAATAACACATGCCATGGGCTCCTCATTCACAGAGAAAACGAAATGATTTCTATGCTTATGCAAATGCCAATCTGATGACAAGGAGAAAAGGAAAAGGTCTGTATTCGTAATAAAATTTTTATTGCAAAGTAAAGAATGGGGGTGACATGGCTTAACATCAGTAAAATTAAAATTTTAGAGTCTTAAAGCTTTACTCGTGCTCAAGTTTAACATGATTTATTGATGAGGCAGTGATCAAAGCTAATGAAATCTGATCATGTATTAATATCATAGATAGGTCAAGACAAAGGGTATGATAGAGCAAGAGCATTTTCTGCTATTAGAACATATCTGGAATATGAGGGTGGTTCCTTGGCATCACCATTTTATGAGAAATATAAAATGTAAATCGCCTCAAGGTATACGACCAGAACTTTGTAAGCTCTAGAAGGCATGTTATTCAATAAACAGCTGTAGATAACTTGGGGCAGCATGATAGTTTTAATGTCTGAAAGGCATTGAAAAGGGCAAGACATAGAAAAGGAAACGGAACTATTTTATAGTAGTTTTAAAGGGTAGCAGGAGAACCAATTTGTAATTAGAAGCACTGGGGAAGCAGATACTGGTTTGATATAAAGAAAATATTTTATAAGTGTACCTTAAAATCTGAAGCTGCTACGTGTGAATTAGTAAGATCCCATTACTAGTCATTATTAAGGGATGGTCAGTTGACCAGAGGGCTACCCTGGTAGCTCAGTGGGTAAAGAATCAGCCTGGAAGGCAGGAGACTCTGGTTTGATTCCTGGGTCGGGAAGATCCTCTGGAGAAGGGATAGGATACCCACTCCAGTAATCTTGGGCTTCCTTGGTGGCTCAGATGGTAAAGAATCTGCCTCTAATGTGGCAGACCTGGGTTCAGTCCCTGATTTGGGAAGATCTCCTGGAGGAGTGCATGGGAACCCACTCCAGCATTCTTGCCTGGAGAATCCCCATGCACAGAGGAGCCTGGCAGGCTTCAGTCCCTAGGGTTGCAAGAGTCAGACACAACTGAGGGGCTGAGCACAGTGCACAGCTGACCAACACCGGAGGCAACATGTTTCTATGTGAGCAGGAAAAGGTCAGCAGGACATGTCAGTTTCTGTTTTCAGTTTCAAGATGTTAGAATCCTTTTCACTTCTTTGACCTGTTCTTTAAAATGTGCTAGAAAACACTTTGTCTTTCCTCTATGCAGTGTGATTTGCATAGGTTATTTAACCTCACAGAGCATTGTTTAATTCCTCTGTAGAATGGGAACAGAAACAGCCATCTTGCCTGACTATGGTGTTGTAAAGAAGAAATTAATTACTCTGTCTGGAAGATTTTTGTGAACTATAGAGTTCTTTCTACTTATAAGATAAGCTTTATTGTGAGAATAATCCCCCACATTCTAGGTAGAAAGAGGAAAATGACACTCCTGGCTGATTTGCCATTTTTCTCTGTGGGACCAAGCTTCTCAACCACTTGGCTAAAATGCTGAATCACCCCAGGCTCCTCCACCATTGCTGCCCTATTTTTTAGTTGCCAAGTTCCAGGGACTAGGCCTTTCTGTGTCACTCTTAGCCATCTTTCACTTTATACTCCTAAGATTACCCTCTTAGTGATAGTCCTTGTCATCTTATGCATTAAATAACCATAACAGATGTCTGTGACTACAGTCTTGAACTAGTCAATCCATTCTGCACATTCCTGTAAGATTTCCATTACTGGAATGGTACTTTTAGCATGCCATGTATTAATATTTTCAATATCATCTACTTACAACCCCAACATTACCTGTAACCTCAATGTTACACTGCTTCACTATGCAAATTTCCAGTTAAATCCAGTCCAGTCCATTGAATGGTCTAATCATTGACTCCCAGCCTTCTGGTCTTCTGCTTTTTCATGGTCAAATTCTTTCTCCCTGAGTATATTCAAGTCTTCCTCCAAAGAAAACGGTTATCCTTCCTTTCCAACCAGTGAGCTGTTATCTGTCCTTTGTGATCACTCCTCCATATTTCCCTGATTTCTGAAGTTCATGGTAGTTGCTAACTCCCCTAAATCCTTCCCACTTTTATATGTGTCCCCTCCTCAAGCCCAGTTGCATCTGTATCACCCTATTCCATCTCTGACATGATTTTTTTTTTTTGGTAAGTTAACATATATCATTACTTAATTTTCAATGGGCCTTCCCTGTCTTTTAATCTAGAAACTCCTACAGAAAGAGAACAGCACTGCTTCCTAGAGGGGAGTCTCAGAAAGCACCAGAAATCTTAGGGGTTTTGTGTCCTTGTAGTGTGAAAATGCTGTGCACAGGGAACCAAAAGGACGGAGGACAGGACTTAGACTGTTACTTGGGGCAAAGAGTCAGATTTAATAGCATCATTGAGAGAGAATGAGTGGTTTATTAGGAAAGGAGGAAAGCAAAAAAAAAAAATCTAGTTGTACTAGAATATGTAGGGTCTTGGGTTTACCAGTGGAAAGAAGCTCCTTCAAAATAACCAATTCTCAGGCAAAAGGAGATGCAAGTTCGATTCCTGGGTGAGAAAGATCCCCTGGAGGAGGAAATGGCAACCCACTCTATTATTCTTGCCTGGAGAATCCCTGGACAGAGGAGCCTGGCAGGCTACAGGATCGCATAGAGTCAGATATGACTGAGTACCCATGCACACAGGTAGTATGCTAGTTATACTTATGAAGAGTTTTCTATACGGTAGGAACTGTTTTCATTTTTTTATATGTGATAACTCATTTTGTTTTTTGACAATACATTCTTAAGTCCTAATTTTACTCCCACAAGAGAGGACAGTAACTTGTATACTGTAGTGTTTCTCTTCAGTTCAGTCACTCAGTCGTATCTGACTGTTTGCAACCCCATGAATCACAGCACACCAGGCCTCCCTGTCCATCAGCAACCCACGGAGTCCACCCAAACCCATGTCCATTGAGTTGGTGATGCCATCCACCTATCTCATCCTCTGTCGTCCCCTTCTCCTCCTGCCCTCAATCTTTCCCAGCATCAGGGTCTTTTCAAATGAGTCAGCTCTTCGCATCAGGTGGCCAGAGTATTGGAGTTTCAGCTTCAGCATCAGTTCTTCCAATGAACACTCAGGACTGATCTCCTTTAGGATGGACTGGTTGGCTCTCCTTGCAATCCAAGGGGCTCTCAAGAGTCTTCTCCAACACCACACTCAAAAGCATCAATTCTTTGGCGCTCAGCTTTCTTTATAGTCCAACTCTCACATCTATACATGACCACTGGAAAAACCATAGCCTTGACTAGATGGACCTTTGTTGACAAAGTAATGTCTCTGCTTTTTAATATGCTGTCTAGGTTGGTCATAACTTTCCTTCCAAGTTAATTTCATGGCTGCAATCACCATCCACAGTGATTCTGGAGCCCAGAAAAATAAAGTCAGCCACTGTTTCCCCATCTATTTGCCATGAAGTGATGGGACTGGATGCCATGATCTTAGTTTTCTGAATGTTGAGCTTTAAGCCAACTTTTTCACTCTCCTCTTTCACTTTCATCAAGAGGCTCTCTAGTTCTTCTTCACTTTCTGCCATAAGCGTGGTGTCATCTGCATATCTGAGGTTATTGATATTTCTCCCAGCAATCCTGATTCCAGCTTATGCTTCCTCCAGCCCAGCGTTTCTCATGATGTACTCTGCATAGAAGTTAAATAAGCAGGGTGACAGTATACAGCCTTGATGTACTCCTTTTCCTATTTGGAACCAGTCTGTTGTTCCATGTCCAGTTCTAACTGTTGCTTCCTGACCTGCATACAGGTTTCTCAAGAGGCAGGTCAGGTGGTCTGGTATTCCTGTCTCTTTCAGAATTTTCCACAGTTTGTTGTGATCCACAGAGTCAAAGGCTTTGGCATTGTCAATAAAGCAGAAATAGATGTCATCCACTATTCTGATACTCTATCAGTGGTATTCCTCATGTAGTTTCAGATATTTTCTTTACATTTATATCCTCCTTCCGATGTTTGTAAAGATTTCCCACCCTCATACATACATTGCTTCACTAATGTATGGGTGAGTGATGTGAGTGATGAGGGGCTCGAAAGAGCTTTGTATGAGGTATCACTTTCTTTATCTTAAAAAATAACCAGAGATATTTGTGTTTCTTATATTCTTCAGGAGAGGGCAAAAAAAAAAAAAAAAAAAAAAGTAGAACATTCCAGACCTTAATGTGATTTCTGAGAAAAAAAAAAAGAACTACTAACTAAAAAATCAGGGTACTGTCTGCATGGTTAGCAAGCCATCACTTTTATAATTCCCATAAAAATGCTAAATTCTTCTAATTCTTCACATTTGCCAGATATTTGAAGATCTTTCACACTCTATTTTTACTGGCTCATGGAAATATGCTAATATTTCTTTACAAGTCTGCTGGGAGATTTTACTTCTTTCATTACATGTACCATTTTGGTAGAAATTTCCCATCATCACTCTCTTTCCTTCCAATACCAGTATCAGACTTCTGGAAAATTCATGCAAATGATCTGTTTTGCAAAATTAGATATAATCATCACTTGTTTTTAACAACTGAGGTTAAAGACTTACTTGATAGTTATTTAAGAAATTATTTTTTAAGAGAATAGGAGTCCTCTGTAATACATTGGATCATAATATGCTACTTCCTCCCTTTTGCCAACAAACTGAAGTTCAGATTCTTGGTGTTTATGCCTCATCACTTTGGGTCCAAGTCAATGTGTCTCTTCTATATATTCCCTTTAATTCTGAACCAATCTTGATCTCCTTCTACATTAGCCTATTTGAAGTTTTAGGCTACCCCATTCCTCAATCACATTTCACTCAAGCTTTTCTCTAAGCCTGTGATGACTTTCCCCCTTGCTTTCCCATTTAATGATCTGAAACCTCCTTCACCAGGAAGCTTTCCCCTCGCCACTCACAGAGAATTTATCACCCTGTCTGCACTTCCCAGTACTATGTCAGTAACTCTCATATTTTATGGATTGTATATGTTTCTGTTCCTAAGTTAAAAGCAAGATCTCTTTAATTTTCAGTCTTCTCTTTAGTGCTTATCATCTTTGTTACATATGGTAAGCTCTCAAATGATGATTTCTGAATTGCAGTACTCCAAACTAGATAGGTTGCTTTGTTCTTACCATGAGCACCTGAAGTTTAAATAATGCAAAAACTATACTTACAAATGATAAAATACAATATGCTAGGTAAGAAACAGCCACCAAAACTGACTCTTGAATAATGGATACCAGGATTTAGGACTTGGTCAGGGTGAGAGCCTGAGGGTCATAATATCCCATGTCCTGTTATTTGTCTGGAATCCTGAGTATCAGAAATGGTGTTATCTAGGATTTTTCAAGGCTGTATTTCAATAGATATTCATAGTTAGTCCACGTTCTCCCCTGAACACCAAGAAATGCATATTTCTAGAGGGCCCTAATCCATGTGTTTATTTTCATTTTTTACTGGAGTGCTTTACAATGCTGTGTAAGTTTCTACTGTCCAGCAAAGTGGACATATACATAGATCTCCCCTCTTTTTTGGATTTCCTTCCCATTTAGGTCACAAAATAGCACTGAGTAGAATTCCCTGTGCTTTTTAGTAGGTTTTCAGTTATCTATTTTACACACATTATCAATAGTGTAAGTATATATATATATATATATATGTCAATCCCAATCTCCTAATTCATCCCACCCTCTCTTTCTCACTTGGTATCCATATGTTTATTCTCTACCTCTGTGTCTTTACTGATTTTTTTCAGATTCCATACATTTGCGTTAATAAATGATACTTACTTTTCTCTTAGTGACTTATTTCACTCTGTATGATAGTCTCCAGGTCCATCTACATCTCTACAAATGACCCAATTTTGTTCCTTTTATGACCGAGTAATTGTATATTTGTACTACACCTTCTTTATCCTTTCCTCTGCTGAGGACATTTAGGTTCCCATTATTTTTAGTGAAACCTCTGTGTTCCATGGCATGATGTCAGACATTTGCCACATACATTTCAGAGTGTCATGTTTATGTTTAGATACAAATAACAAGTGTTCCAGGGTAATTTAGAACGTTGGGAAAAATACAACCAGCCAGGTTTTTTTCCCCTATGTTTTTTGAACTTCATCAAAAAATAACTAGAGGATGGTTCAAAGTTAAAAAAAAAAAGATTAAGTCTTGAGATTCACAATACAGTCAAGAGTACATGCTGTCAGGAAAAGCTTTTTTTTCTTGGAAAGAAACCCACATTTCAGGGGCTCTCTTGTAAGTCCTGAATCTTCCTGAGCTATGAGTTTGAGACTCCAAAGCTCAGCTTTAAATAGGGTTTCTGCATGGGCCTCTGTAGCAGCTTTCACATGCCGATTAAGTTGTTGGCTGTTTCAGAGCTGTTGACTTGGCTCAGTGTTGGCAGGTGAATGTAATGCCTCCAAGGCCAACCATGCTGGCTGCAGCAGATCATGGTAACTATTTCCTGTGCCATGTTCTATACTTTTGACTTATAGTTGAAACTACCTGTGACTGGTATGACAAAATAACCCAGTCTAATTAGAATTTTAGTATTTAAGTTAATATTTTCATCAGTACCTGTGTAGAGGTTGAATGAGTTCATATTATTTTAAATCATTAGAAAATAATCTAAGTAACTGAAACATGGTATTTTAATTTAGAACTAATCTATTTGTAGGAACATTACCCATTTTGGCTTGCTGCCTTTTCCTACACCTTGTTAACATTTAGTGAATAAGATGGAGAAGCAAGGGCACTGATTTTAGAGTTCAGTATCTTTCCTCAACTCTGCCCATTACAAGTGACTCTGGACTTAGGCAAACAATGTAAACCTGCTTAGCCTCTGCTTTGTCTTCTGTAAAATGTGAATGATCATTCTTGGTGTGCCTAACACCCAGGATGTTTGTACAGATCAGGTGAGAGGATGTGTGTATGTGAAAGATGACTGAAAGAATGCACACTAGTTCAGCTACAGTCTACAAACTCCATAGCATCCTCTTCCTTCGATTTTTACTTTCTTGTGTTCAGCTTATTTGCTTAAATTCACCTAAAGAAGAATTAAGGATCATGTTTTGGCAGCCTTAGGGAATTAGCCTGGATAGTATCTACTACTTCAGTATAAGAGTATCTTTCCCAGGAAGTCTCCACCTGACAGTATTCCCTTTGCTGGACCCCAGCAGATTCTGAATCACTAGCTCTTGAGAATACAATTCTTTTAAGTAGTATTCCTCTTTCTCTTGAATTCCTTTGTAGTCACCATTAGAAGCAGTGCCTTGTAGTATAATCAGGGTAAATCTCAGAATCAGAAAAGATGAAAGGGAGTCCAGCTTTGGCAAACTGACTTCAGGGCCATTGGAAGAAATATTAGGTGACTCTCCTTCTTGGCAGAGGGGCAGAGGACAGGAATAAAAGGTTCTCACAGCAGGTAAAGTGGGTGTAGCATGGAGACCCCAGAGGAAAAGTTGGGGAGCAGGGAGACTGAAGACCTGACCTCAGGTTCTGAGGGTCTGAAGGACCAAGGTCAGACTCCAGTCCTGGGAAACAAGATAATGACATGGACCCACTTACTGGATCTTAGATACCAGGCAGCAGTCTTTTTTTTTTAAAGGGCAAGGCAAGTGTCTGGTCACTGAGGCTGAACTAAAGTATTATCACCAATGACCTGGGCAGGAAAACAGTATAGTTAAGATATCAACATGTAGACCAGAGGGATTTGCTTGGGGATTGGGATTATCCCAGAGTTTGGGCAGAACTAGTCTTGTAGGAAGTGGTCATCTGTCCCCATCAAGAAGAACTAGAGAAAAGTTGGAGTTAGGGGACATGGGCCAGGTCTGTCAGTACAATGAAGGCAATTATCTATTTTCACAGAACACATTTTTCTTGCTCTCTTAGAGTCACCCATTGACCTAATAAAATCCATTAAGGGCTGAATTCTGATTCTATAACCATATGTTTCTAACTGTTCACTGTGTGCCCCAGGGTTATCTTTTTTCTAGCACTTTCCTCTGTAGCCATGAGTGCTGGTATAATTCCAAAGGGCAGTCATTTCATACACATATTTTTGAAAATTATTCTTAAAAAGAGCTGGTTTTATATTTTTCCTTTCTTTCATGTTTTCCATTTTTAAAAATGATTTTGTACAATATTTATATACTTCCAGCCCATACTCTGGCTGCATCTTTAGAAACTCATCTCTGTCATCTCAATGCCAAAAGTTACTCCATTTTCTACCAAGTGTCACAGAACTGTCACCTCACAACTTTTATTTTGCAGTTTTTGCCACCGAAGCAGCAAAAGATGTTCTCTTATTAAACGCTGAAACTGCAAAAATCATGAGGTGATAGCTTTGTGGAGTGTCTCATAGAACTCTGTTTTAGTGACTCCTGTTGTAATATCTGTTTCTATCCAGTGAGATTTTCTGTGCTTGGAAAATGGCTTGTGGTAGCTCACAGGTCTCTGCTACACTCTACACTTCCTTGATAAAAGGTGCTTCCCCCTGTGAAGCGTTCAGACATTGGACACAGTCCAAATTTAGGAGATGGATCAATATTTCACTCTCTAATAAGCTTTCACATATAAATATAAAATGCATGCATATACATCTGTAAGGGGTCATATGAAAACAATTCCAACATTATGTTTTGAGATCTACCTATATTTAACCCAGGGCTTCCCTGGTGGCTCAGAGGTTAAAGTGTCTGCCTCCAATGTGGGAGACCTGGGTTCGATCCCTGGGTCGGGAAGATCCCTTGGAGAAGGAAATGGCAATCCACTCCAGTATTCTTGCCTGGAGAAGCCTAGTAGGTTACAGTACATGTCCGCAAAGAGTCGGACACGACTGAGCGACTTCACCTTCACCTATATTTAACCCTCACTACAATAACTTTAAGGCCAAACTTTAGCTATGAAACATCGATGCACAAAATGCAATGCCTTTGGGTTTTCAGCAGAAAACTGAATTATTACCTTTACTAAAAGAAAAGAGAAAATTGCTATTAACCCTATGTCCCCTGAAGCATCTATTGATACTTAACTGGACTTTGGAGGTACCTGTCTTTCTTTGAAAACATCTGTTTCAACGTAGATCCATTTTCTAAAGGTAGACAAAGAAAGCAACTCTGAGAGTTAAGTAATATGGATATAATAATGACGAAGTATGGGCTAAGTCTAACACTCCCAGAATGTCTGTATACAACTGGCTACCATGTCTGTGGATGTACAGCTCTACAGACACGCATCTGGGGTACACTTCTCTGAGGCCACATATCCAGGGACTCGATAATCTTACCTTGATGGTAGCCAGGACCACCTCCATTATACCACACTGTCTTGCTGTCAGACCCTTGGCATCCTCTCGAATCATGTGCTCCTGGAAAACAGGTGAAAAATTTCTTATAAAATTACCAGTTCATTTGTTTAACAACTGTTTTCACACAAAATTTGTATAATCCTTGTATGCAGATATTTCCCATTTGAGATAACTTTTTCATATGAACACATTTAGATGATGACAATTTTGTCAGATATTTAATAAAAATTCATTTGCCCAAAGAAGAAATAGTACACGTTAACTTAAAAAGCAGTGTTTTGATTCATATATGGCTTTATTTTTCGCCTGCAAACTAATGTTACGGGTGGGGGAAACGGAAGAGATAATCCTGGAAAATGTGTGTCCAAGCTTTTCCACATTAATCTCTGCTTTCTGTTCTGTCACATTGAAGAAAGTCAGCCTTGGAAAGGACTTAAGAGGTAAATTTTAGTCTCATTCAATTATTACTGATAAAATCTAAGTATAATGCTCTCACTTTACTCACTTTCTAGGATCCCCTAATGCTCAAAGAATTAACTGAATTCAGTTCTGGAGGTTTTTAATATTTTATTTTTTTTGGTTAATATTTTAAATTCAGTTATTAATATTTTAGAACTGATTTCCATAATAACAATGCATTTTCCTCATTGTTCACTATGAACTCTGTCTTCATCTAAAGTTATTTAGGGAAATGATGGTAAAGTTGGAATGGTAAATGGTAAATGATTTCCTGAGTGCTTACTATGTGCCAGTACTGGTCTAGGTGACTGAGAGATATTGTTTCATAAAAGAAAGACTTTTGTCCTCCGGAGCTTAATTTCTAACTTAGATAAGTGCGTCTCTGTGAATCAGAAGGAAAGTCAATATGGATGGACATAGCTCTGAGAATGCATGGCTTGGTCAAGGGATCAGTGTCTTTGTTTGGTAATAAAAAGTACCTCTTTTTCTATGGGGCATAGCAAGTGGATCATGGACCCCAATTCACCTGTCATTCACTTCCTTTGTGGGATACTTTGTGAAACGTACAAATTATACAGTCACACCCAGTGGCTCATCTTTCTATTCTAGTCCTTATGTTACTCTGTCATTTAGCAGGTGCCATGACTTTCTGAAGATAATCCCTATGTTTTACTCACTTCTGCGACTTTCAGTGCCTGTCTTGGCAATTATCACCTGCTAGGCACTCAATATGTTTTTGGTAACTGAGTTGTACTTCTTCAGAATATCTTAAATGATTCCATATGCTTGAATGGAATCACACTCCCTTGAATATTGTTGAAAACTTGGTATAGTGCTAGATTCACAGTATATACTTCTGCATCTCACTGCATCTTTCTCTGATGTGGGGATTTCACCGCAAACATATGAGTCCATTTAATATTTAAAAAATAAAGATATTAAATACCCATTGAGACTCAAAGAATAATGGGAAATGTTTGCCAAATTATAGAGAGAAATGCTTGAAGGCAAGTAAATAAATCTCTCTGGCTTTGTCAATCTTGACTGGCTTTTCAGTGTGGTCACATTTTTAAAATAAATGCTAATAAATGTTGGTACTACAGAAAAACACAATTATAAGAAATGATTAACAATAACTTATTCAAATAAGGTAGTCTCTGAAAAAGGCTGTCAATGCGTTACTGCTTGCTTGCAGGAAATTCATTGTCCCAGATGTATTTTTACTAACTGGTTTTGATATTGTATCACCTGTCCATAAAAATGCCAGATAAATCTGATCCCATAAAATAGTAATAAGTTGCATATACTTATAATAACTTACATTATAAAGTCCCAGAGGATGAAGTAATATAGAATATGTAAAAATCTAAATAAATCCTTGCTTAATGAATTAATTCTAAATCATAGTCACATGCAGAAAAGAAATTAGTTTCCTTCATTGTTCTATGTTCCTTGATTCTGTGTACTTTTAAGTAAGGTAGTCATTTGTTAATATTTCTGTACAGGATTGCTGAATTTACTCCTTAATACTATTAGTTCAAATGACACTTTACCTGTGGATCCAATCTGCTTTCAAACTAATACATGAAAAAATGAAAAGACCCAGGATTTGAAATGAAAACAAAACATTGCAAGCAACATTCTAGTAAAATATGGGAAAACAGTTTTAAAAAATTTGCAGTTCTGCCTAGAAGAGAACATAGCCAATATTCTTTGACATAAACTGGACCAATGTTTTCTTAGGTCATTCTCCCGACATAATAGAAATGAAAGCAAAATTCAACAAATGGGACCTAATAAAATGTACAAGGTTTTGCACAACAAAGGAAACCATAAACAAGACAAAAAGCCTACAGAATGGGAGAAAATATTTGCAAGTGATACCACTGAGAAGAGTTTAATTTCGAAAATATACAAACAGCTCATACAACTCAACAACAAAAAATCCCAAACAACCCAGTTGAAAAATGGGCAGAAGAAACACTTTTATGGTTAGGGGAAAGATGACAGGGATGGATAAACCGAGTCTGGGATTTTCATATACATATTACTAAGATAACTGATAGGGACCTACTGTATACCATAGGTAACTCTACTCAATAATCTAAATGGGAAAATAATTTGAAAAATAATGGACATATGTATAACTGAATCACTTTGCTGTACACCTGAAACTAACACAACATTGTAAAGCAACTATATTCCAGTATAATTTTTTTAATTTTAAAAAGATGTAGTACATGTACATAATGCAGCAACAGGATAAACTTAGATATTATCTACTAAGTGAAATAACCTGAAAGACAAAGACCATAACGTGTCACTTATATGTAGAATTTAAAATATGGCATAAATTAATCTATCTACAAACGAAACAGACTCACAGACACAGAGAACAGACCTGTGGTTGTCAAGGGGAAAGTGGGGAGAGGAAAGATGGCTTGAGAGTTTGGGGTTAGCACATTCAAACCATTACATATAGAATGGATAAACAATAAGGTCCTAGTGTATATCACAAGTAAATCTGTTCAGTATCTTCTGGTAAACACTAATGATGAAGAATTTTAATCTTTTACATAACAATATAAAAGACTTATTGCTCAGTAATTCAAATAATAACTAAATGGACCAATAACTTTAAAAACTCAAGGAACAATAATAGAAAAAATATGTTTTAAAACTAAGTTGTTTTTCTATCACCTATGAACAACAGGATTCTATTTTTAGTCCTTTGGATTATTTCAGTCTTAATGAATTAACGCTTTTAGGATTTTTTTTTTCATAATATGCTTTTAGTTTATTATAATCAAGGTAATTCACTGAATTGAAGAAATTTTGAGGCCACTAAAGGGATGTAAGTTCTGTGGTTTCTGTGGACTTTGCTGTTTCCCAGGTAGCATACATATGCCCACTGAGGATCCAGTCTCTCTCTCACTTAGTGTTCATAAGATTTGAACGGGGTTGACAGCACTCCTCAGCTCAGGTGTGGGTATGTGAATTAAGTCTAATGGCATATGTCATCCCCCAGGCCACAGTGGTTGGCTTGGAAATGGTGATAATATTGCATTAGCACTGATGATGTGCCTGTGGACTTTGCTAGAATTTCCTGCATCAAGGTGAGTGTTCTTTTCTATAAAATTTAAAGTTCAAAAATGTTAGATATAAGCAGAGAACTGCCTTACAAACAGGAAAGGAGGATTGTTAAGGCAGTAAGTCAAACAAGGGAAGAACAGAATCGAAAGAGAGTAACTGGCTTCTGTAACATTGTTTGACTTCCTAATCGAGCAGTGATGGAAACCAGAGTTAGCCCAGAACTGTAAAATTTCATGGAGCTATAAATTCCTCCCTTGCTTTTGTTAGTCTGGCTTTCCATCACTTGAAACTGAAACAGTTACAGCTGATGAAGCATTCAACTCGGGAAGCTGAAGCTGGAGGAGATGCAGTATCTGTTTCCTGATGTCACACAGACCTACACACACTGCCAAGGCCATTTCTTTTGTAGTAAGGGACTGTGATGTTTCACTTTTCCAGGTTTTCTATGAGAAACTTCAATGCTGTATAAATCCATTTTTCAAAAGAGGGGATAGAAATCAGGGAGGTAATAAGAGGGGTCAAGAAAATGTTTGACAGTGGCATCTACCTTCTACTATCCCTCTGAACCACCAACACCACTGAATACTTGTGAGAAACAATCTCATGTGATGGTTCTGTCTTCTAAATGGATTATTGGCTTTTAACTTTTTTGCTGACAAAGGGGACAAAGTAGGTGATATAACAAGGTACTGCCATTATAGGGCCTCTATTTCAACTCAGTAAGCAAATATGCAGTCACATGGATGATCTTTACCCTGTTGTGTACATACAAAACAGCCCTGATGATATGTAACCCTGAGCTGCCAGCTTGGGGAAGAGAAAGAGGCATATTCTTTGCAGTTACCATGCAAAGATAATGAATACGCTACCATCACAACAATCCTATGAGCCAAGGGTTAACACTGTCGTGATTTTACAAATGGCAAATCTGAAAATTAGACATGTTCAGCACTTTGGCAGTGTCACATATTTGGAAGCAGCTGAGGTAGAACGTGGTATCTGGAACCTACCCCCATGCTACACCATATTCTCATAGGTAGAAATAGAGCAAGAACATATATTCCAACTACAGGTACAAGTTTGGCCTATATGTGGTCCATTGATAAATGAATGTATAATAAAAAGTGGTATGTACTTACAATATTATTCAGCCTCTAAAAGGAAGGAACTCTTGTTATATGCGACAATATTGAGGAAACTGCAGGACATTGTGCTAAGGGCAAAAAGTCCATTACAGAACAACAATATGCATTTTAACCAGTCAAATTTCCACTCTAGAGGGAAAAAAATCTGAGGTTCCCTAAACAACTGCAAAGTCCTGTGACTCTCAAGCAATAATAAAGGGTAGGATTGTTTATACAGCAAATCCTTGTTATAATGGGGTTGATTATCTAGACAAGCTCAATGTCTGCTTTGATAAGTTTATTTTCCTGCATTAGGTTTCTTGCCTGAAGAGTTCTTTAGACTTTACTGGGTTTCTGTGGAGCACTCTTTGCCTTTCTTCATACAAAGCCAGTTCAGTATAAAAATGAAAATATGCTAATTTATTTCAAAAGCAGTAATCCTGAATGCTTCAACACAGTCAGAAATTCCCAGCTGCCCTATGAATTGGAAAATAAAAAAAAAATAGGGTGTGGGGAGAAGAAGAAAGCACAATTCAGCCCCTCCATTTTACTCTAGTTTCTTCTTAGCTTGTGAGATCTCAGACACACATCCTTAGTCCTTCTGTATTGGATGTCACTACTAACAGGAGGTTGGTTTCTCACAGAACTGTAGTCAGTGCACTACCTTTCACAGACATATTCTTATTACCTTCAGTTTGGAGAGTTGTCCCAGATCTTTAGCTGCGATGAAAATCATCTGGGGTCCCTAGAAACACACACGTAGAAAAGGAGAGAGACAACTTGTTAAGATCTTCAGTAACAAAGTATAAATGTAGTCAACAGACAGTGTTCTCTATTTTACTGATTATGTTTGTGACTTTTATTTTATAGGTCCTAAATTGGCCTATTTCACAAATTGGATCTGGATACCTAGCAGATAGCCAGGGCTGTATCTGGCAATACAACTGTCTTCTGGAAGTTTCAGTCTGAGTCACTGCTCTGGCAGCCAGTTTAGTATACAGTGTGAATTATATCAGTGAGCTTACCTTTTATTTATTTATTTGTAGCAGAGGCAACTCCTTCCCTCCACTCCCTACCCCTTAAAATAAATTACGCAAAATTTCAAGATCCAGGGCTGAAGAAGGCAGAGCTAGTCCTCCCGACATGCCGTCCAAACTGCCAGAGCCCTGCCTTCTAACTCCTTCCTCAGCCAGAGGCTTTCCCCTAGCACCTCAAGGCTCTGGGGAAAGCTGAAAAAACATCAGAATAAACATTGGAAGCACTACTAGAATACTCATTAGTAGCCTAGAATGTAAATAAAGTGTGTAAGTGAAGTGACCCAACTTGAAGGCTGCCCTGACAGCCTCCCCTATTGGCCAATTAAGCGAAAGCTAGCTGATGTTAAAGAAATGCATTATGTATTTTAGGAGAATAAGAGACGTAAGTGTGTATGTTTCTACGTGTGACTTGGCTACCCATATGATTATGCCACATACTCATGGCATGAAGTAAAACTCAAAGTCATTTATATTTAACACTCACTGTCTGGTGGTAAATCAACAAACATATGAATCTTTGCACCTTGGAACAATTTGCAAGAAAATATTTTCTGTATAATTTCACTGGCTAAATTTCACTGAGTGTGCATGATTAATGGTGTCAATATATATTTTAATTTATAATTACTCATTGTTTATATCAACTGGTCTTTCTCAGTCACCAGAGCAAGTGCTTGTTAGGGTTATTTCTTTGCTTGGCTCAGGATATGTGAACCGAGTTAGCTGGTGTATGCAGTTGATCACTGTCTGACTTTGTTGTCATTGATCTTTCTGGTTCCTTTTTATTTCCCTGTGTCTGATACAATCATGTCCATCAAATCCACTAAAAGATATAACCTATATTTATATCCAAGTGCAAAGGTGATTGATAAAAGCAAAAGGTTAAAAAAAAGAGTCCAGATAGCAGGGTTAGATTTATCTTCTTAAACTGTAAAATTGCAGGAAGCCAGCAAGCATATTCTAGCATATATCTGTTCCTCTGGGGTGAGGTTTCATAATAAGATTAAATAAAAAATGATTTGTGTAGATGAGATAGCCCTATAAGTTGGGCTTTGATACATTTTTTTAAAGAGATAAAGTTTGAAATATCAAGCAAGTGTGAAGTTTGACTACTATTTCCACTATTTAAAAATGATTTGTAGTGGGGGTGGTGAAGAGTTGGATTGAGAGTTTGGGACTAGCAGATACAAACTACTATATATAGAATCGATAAACACCAAGGTCCTGGTGTATGAAACAGGGAAACTATATTCAACATCTTGTAATAAGCCATAATAGAAAATAAAATTGATTCATATAAGGAAATGTCATTGGAATGATCCTTGCTAAGCCATTGTATACCAAACTCTTTTCCCCAAAATGAATTTAATTACTATTTCATCTGGATCAAAACCATTCATTGAAACAAAAAACCAATTAGATAGGTTACTGGAAGTATAATCAAACTTGAGTTTAAATACTTACTGTTTGATCTGTCAGAGGAGGGAGAACGATTTGTTTTTCTATTTTGTTAAGAACTAGCTTCCATAACTCCTTCAATACTCGCTTCAGGACTGTTCTCTCACAGATCTTTGCTGAGAGACTTAATCTGAAATAAAATACATAATTGCTTAGGAGTCTCTCATTGAGCTATCACCTTATTTTACTGATCACACACATTCACATTCTTCAGGGCTGAGATTCAGATACCTGAATAGGCCTTTAATTTTCAGATGCTAAATTTCATTTACTGAAAACAAAATACATAATGTAAAAAATCTGTTTCATCATATCTTGTAAAATTCATTGTTTGGTAGAAAATGAATTCAGAGTATTTCTTTTCTTAAACTGCTTCCCAGATTTACATCAAGGCTCCCAAAGTACATGATTTTTTCCTGCATTCCAGGGCTGCATGCCCCATGTCCATGGTACAGGCCAAATACCAAAGAAACACATTTTCATCACTAACTGGCACTGGATCTGCACAATGACATGGCAAACATGCATATGATTCACTCAAAAGCAAAATTTACCGCTATTTTTTCCCCAATTTTCTTGAGATATTGATATATAACATTGTATAAGTTTAAGGAGCACAAGACAATAATTTGATAAATGCACATATTGTGAAATGATCACTACAGTAAGTTTAGCTAACATCTATCACTTCACAGAGTTATATTTTTTGGCTTGTAGTAAGAACTTTTAACATCTACCCTTAGCAATTTTCAAATATATGATACAGTATAGTTTCCTTTAAATACTGTACTATATATATATATGTTATCTATTACATCCTCAGGACTTACCTTACTGGAAGTTTGTATCCTTAGACTTTACTCATCCCCATCAAACACAGATTTGTTCTCTGAGTTCAGATTTTCTAGATTCCCAATTCACCAACTGTGATAGGCTTAAAGTACTTACCAATTTTTCTTATGGTGAGATAATGATGGTAATGTCACTGAGCATTTATATAACACTTTAGAAACCTCTTCTGCAGATATTTCTGGGATTAGTATATCCATTTCAGAAATCAAACACCAGCTCAGAGAGGTTGGAAAGACTCATCTAAGGAAGTGAAGCTAGTGAGTGAGGGCTGAGATTCAGTAGGTTGTCTAGCAGCCCATGCTACCCTTGGTAAATGCACTTGTGCCCAGCAGTATCTGAAGGCACAGTTCTGTACAAAGATTTATGGGAAGTACCATAACTTCCATTACTTGACACTGAACTCTGAGACTCTCTTAATAAAAGTTTATCAAACCTGTTGTACAGAGTGCCAAAGTTGGGTCATATATTTCAGGGTAGCCTAATGAACTTTCTATAGTGCTACTAAGTACTTTGAATGGTTGGATGCAGAAATTACAAACTGGGATCTGATACAGACAGAATTGACTTTTAAATATTTAAATATATAATTAATACTAACACTTAAGGGGTTAATATTTAAATGCATGTGATGTTTGAGAGTGAAAAAGTTGGCTTAATGCTCAACATTCAGAAAACTAAGATCATGGCATTTGGTCCTATCACTTCATGGCAAATAGATAGGGACACAGTGGAAACAGTGTCAGACTTTATTTTTTTTGGCTCTAAAATCATTGCAGATGGTGATTGCAGCCATGAAATTAAAAGACGCTTACTCCTTGGAAGGAAAGTTATGACCAACCTAGATAGCATATTCAAAAGCAGAGACATTACTTTGCCAACAAAGGTCCGTCTAGTCAAGGCTATGGTTTTTCCAGTGGTCATGTATGGATGTGAGAGTTGGACTCTGAAGAAAGCTGAGTGCCGAAGCATTGATGCTTTTGAACTGTGGTGTTGGAGGAGACTCTTCAGAGTCCCTTGAACTGCAAGGAGATCCAACTGGTCCATTCTAAGGGAGATCAGTCCTGGGTGTTCATTGGAAGGACTGATGTTGAAGCTGAAATTTCAATACTTTGGCCACCTCACGCGAAGAGTTGACTCACTGGAAAAGACTTTGATTCTGGGAGGGATTGGGGGCAGGAGAAGGGAATGGCAGAGGATGAGATGGCTGGATGGCATCACCGACTCAATGGACGTGAGTTTGCCTTAATTCCGGGAGTTGGTGAGGGACAAGGAGGCCTGGTGTGCTGTGATTCATGGAGTCGCAAAGAGCTGGACACGACTGAGCAACTGAACTGAACTGAACTGATGTTCAGAAGCAAAGGAAGAGATTTCCCAAACTCATTTTCACATAGAAGTATCTCTCCTAACACTGCTGTGTGTAGAACCTAGTATATAAAAATACATGAAAGTGACCTACCCTGGAAGAAGGGGAGAGCTGGGGGGCCCTGGAGGCATAGCTGTGGAACTCTGTAGCCCCACAAGTTTGGAACCCATTGTTCAGAGGCAGTAGTTCTAGCTTGCTAGTAGATGGATATTCACTATTTGGACACGGGGTAGAAACCAGATGATATGTCATGAAAAAAATAACAGAACCTATCCTCAGAGAAATTCTTTGGATGATTTGAGACACAACAAATCTGCCAGTTTTGCAACAGCTGTGTCATTTCCATTTGCTAAAGGTCTGAGTTTAAAAACTGATCTTGTTTTTATGGTCAGCTCATGTACTTGGTGGGCTATCTAACTCTGTTCAAACTGGACTTAAACCAATAGGAATAAAATTGTTGATATGTTTGCAGCTCTGCATGGGATTTCTATTAGCTGGAAATGACCTTTATAGTTTGTTTTATAGAGTAGTGAGGTCTTGGTGGGGAAAATGAAGCATAAAGAAATAAAGTGTTGTATAATATTTAGGGAGGCTACACACAGAGAGCCTGTATATTTATAATATAACACAGTTTTTAAAGGGATCATCTCAAAGCCACCTTGAAGACTTTTGGCCTTAATAATTCATTCTAAATAACAAAAAACAGAAGGGAAATCTAGCAATTGCTTCCTTAATTTAGTCAGAGTTAACCAACTTGGTAATGTAAGTTGAACACATATATTTTGGAACCTGAACTGTCTATTTTGACTGATCACAGAACCAATTAACCAGACAATTTTCAAATGTTATATATACTTGCTGACAAGAGAGATATCTTGCCATACAGTTGACCACATTTTTATAAAAAGGTAAAAGGTATCCACCTGTTTTTCCTTCCCTCTGGAATTCCCATCTCCCATTAACATACATCCAAACCCTATCTGCCTCTAAAGAAGACCTAACACAAATGATATTTCTGCTGATCACCTGAATAGGAGACCACTGTATTATCCCTTACTGCATTTATCTGCTATACTTTTCTTTTTTATTTTTCTTTGTAAACTGTTAGTTCCTTGAGAACAGAATTGATATCTGACTTTTTAAAGGTGAACGTGAAGTTGCTCAGTCGTGTCCGACTCTTTGCGACCCCATGGACTGTAGCCTACCAGGCTCCTCCGTCCATGAGATTCTCCACGCAAGAATACTGGAGTGGGTTGCCATTTCCGACCCAGGGATTGAACCCAGGTCTCCCACATTGGAGGCAGACGCTTTAACCTCTGAGCCACCAGGGAAGCCACCTGACTTTTTAAAAGGTCCCCTAATAAGTAGATTTATGGTTATACAGAGTATTAGCCCCAAATTTCCAAGCTCTCCATGCCTATCTCTTCCTCAAATTTTAAAATCTTACAGATTTTTAAAGTTCACTGCTGTTTTTCTATTTTTATAGTCTCTTTCTACTAAGAATGTGAGGAAGTTACATATGATGATACATAAAGTATAATTAGATATAGAAGAGACTATTTTCTGACTAAAACAATGATTGAAATGTATTGAAAAGAAGGGCCAACCTAGTTTGTGTATTAGCTCTGTTTTACGGATGCTGAAATGGAGTCAGAGTCCCTTAACTAGTAGAATACTGGAGTGGGTTGCCAGTTCCTTCTCCAGGGGATCTTCCCTACTGACATCAAAGCTGCAACTCTTGCGTCTCCTGTGTTGACAGGCAGATTCTTCACCCCTGCAGCACCTAGGAAGCCCTAGTAGGTACAGTACTAGGATAATTTAAACTTTCTGTATGTTTCACAACTCTCGGTTACAGCATATGCAAAAATAAATAATTCTGCCAGTGATAAATGTGTGCCTCTGAACTGCTGACTGGAAATCTCTAAACAGAAGGCATTCTGGTAGGAGTTTTAAGAGGTTCAGGATTGCTTTATCCTGCTCTCCACTCACCATCGCAGTCACAAGTGAATGGTAGTTTCTGTGAATCAACTGTCTCATCCATAGAGAAGAGTCACGACAAAAACATCAAGGGGTTGTTAGGAAACTAGGTGATAAAAATGTCTATTAAGAACCTAAAGATAGGGCTTTTCCTCTTTCTTCCTCTTCTCTCCCTCCTTTCTTCCAATTTTTACTTCTACACCACCTGCCTACCTATTTCTTGCTAAGCTACCTAATTACCTTTTCACCTCTCTTCTATATATTTCTTCATAGCAAACAGAAAATAGGAATTTTTCTAACAAATACTAAAATTAAAGTGATAAGAACATTAGCGTTACTTATGCAGTAAGGTTATAAGCAAAGGGAAATGAAATTAAAGGAGAAATTATTAATATATAGAAAAGGTTCTTACTAATTCCTTCTTTGCTGTTCTTATCTTTAACAAAAGGTAATATAAGTAAAGTAGTAGATATTACACTGGTCCCTTGGTAGGCATTCAAAATTATGTTCTCCTTTTCTACTTTCAGTTCTGGTTTCAAGTATCACTGTTGAAGAAATCACACCCCTTGTTGTTTTGGATCAATGGTTTCCAATTTTGGACACATTTGAAAATATAGATGCCTACTCCAAACCTACAAAACTAGAACTTCTAAGAGGAAGGGACCAAATAGAAAGGGAAACAAGCCAACCTTTTTAGTTAAGAAAACTATCTTAGCTGGTCATGAAGGCCTCCTTTCCCACCCATTCCCACCACTATTGAACTGAAATCTCAACGGAGTCGAGTACTTTGACTCTCCATCATCACTGTCCAGTGTCTAGATTATAGTGTTTGATGCAAATAGACACTAAGTAAATTGCTGCTGAAGGTGGGACAAGGCAGCAATTTACTTGTCTCTGGGCTGAATTGATTCTAGTCACATTTGTGCTATTATCTTCTTCAGCAGGTTTCCGGCATGAACTTAGAAGTGAGTCCAGAATATCCATCTCCATGTCCAAATGTTATCTGAGAAGCATGAAAATCCTAATCTCTCTGTGCCTCAGAATAGCAGCCTCCTTAGTTACCAATACTTATTTCCTCTCCATTTCTCCTTTTTTGTACATAGTCATTCCTTCTATTTTCCCATCAAGAGTTTTGATTTTTTTTTTTAATGAACTGATCTCTTTCTGTAGAAGCCCTTTAAAACTGTCCTACATAGAGGAAAACTATTTCCGCCCCCCCTCAAATGCATATCTGCTGAACTTAGGGCAATGTATAAAGAGAAAATTGAGCGGAATACTTACGTTTTGTCCAAGAAGTCCATGAGAGGTCTTAATACAATCTCTGCATCCATTGCTGCACTGTTCTTATTAGATGTTGTATTTCCATTTGCTCTCATTTGATTTAGTTCGAAACTCATTTGTTTTATGCACCCTTCAATGATAAGCTGGAAACTGAAAATAAAGAATATAAATTATGGAATAAAGCAAATAATTATGGTTTCATTTGCCTGTGTCTGTTAAATTCACCCCAGGGAGTTTGATTTGTTTCCAATGGCATGATTTCCTTTGCTCATTAGTTTTCAAACTTATTGTTCAGATGCAAAGTTTTTTGTTGCAATGAAAACTTACTTGGAACCCTTATATGTAAAGAAGATAAGAAAGATGCTTTTTGGGTTGAATTAATTTGAGTGGGGGATCATTCAGTCCCCATCTCTCCCAGTAACAGCTGAATTTCTCAAAGCATTGTTTTAAATGACATTTTGTTACTGATTTTTAACAGTTGGTTACTCCTCCTTCAGTTAGCCTCTGGGACTCAACACCTTCTTGGCTTTCCTCCAACCTCACTGGCTGTTCCTCTTCCATTGTCTGGCCTCTACCTCTAGCCTGGCTTAGCATATTAAAACACAGAATGCCTGGGTAGTTTTAATTTCAGATAGTGATTTTTTTTTTTTTTTTAGTGTAAGTATGCCCCATGTAATATTTGGGGCATATTTATACTAAAGATTGCCTATTTTTATTTGGAGTTCAAATTTAATTTGACATATGCTATATTTTATCTGGCAACCCTATATTGGCAAGCCAACTTCTAGGCTCAGTCCAGTATTAACAAACACTAACTGTATGAGAGGAGACAAGTTGTAAAGGTAAGCACACTGGAAAGTGGGCTTGGATAAATCAAGGCATAGCTTAAATAAAACCACTTAGTTTGCACCTAGAATNAATGATTTAACTAAACATTTAATGAAGAGAACTTAAGCTAAATATCATGAAACCAGACAAGTTCCTTATGAACAGTTTGTAGGACAAACTCATCTTTGTAGCAAAATAAAAAACGTATAAGTAGAGGTGACAAGCCTAACAGGGCTGGTGATAGCTGGTTGTCTAAGAAAAGAATGTTAGTTCAACTTTAAAAATTACCAAAAAGTTATAAGTTTTAACATATTTTTAAATGTTAATCTAAAAAAGTATAGCTTGTTAGAAACCTTATCAAAAGAGTAAATAAACACCTTAGTTAGCTTAAAAGCAGCCACTAAGTACAGGAAGCATAGAGAGTCTCAAACTCAAGGAGAAATATACCAAGACATACTAATCAAACTAACACAAATTATATTCAAAGAAAAAATATTAAAAGCAGCAAATGAAAAGCAAAAAATAACATACAAGCGAACCCCCATAAGGTTACCAACTGATTTTTCAGCAGAAACTCTACAGGCCTTAGGGAGTGGCAGAATATACTTGAAATGATGAAAGGGAAAAACCTACAACCTATATTACTCTACCCAGCAAGTATCTCATTCAGATTCGATGGAGAAATTAGAAGCTTTAAAGAGAAGCAAGAGCTTAAAAGAATGCAATACCACCAAAACAGCCTTACAACAAATGTTGAAGGAACTTCTCTAGGTGGGAAACATAAGAGAAGAAAACACCTACAAAAACAGACCTAAAACAATTATGAAAATGGTAATAGGAACATATATATATAGGGCGTCCCTGGTGGCTCAGACAGTAACGAATCTGCCTGCAATGCAGGAGATCTGAGTTCAGTCCGTGGGTTGGGAAGATCCCCTGGGAGGAGGGCATGGCAACCCGCTCCATTCTACTTGCCTGGAGAATCCCCATGGACAGAGGAGCCTGGCAGGCTGCAGTCCATGTGGTTGCAAAGAGTTGGACATGACTAAACATGCATATGAATAATTACCTGATATAAATTGATTAAATGTTCTAATCAAAAGACACAGACTGGCTGGATGGGTTAAAAAAACAAGACCTATATATAAATGCTGTCTATAAGACATCCACTTCAGACCTAGAGACACATAAAGACTGAAAGTGAGGTGTTGGAAAAAGATATTTCATAAAAATGGAAATAAAAAGAAAGCAGAGTAGTAATACTTACATCAGACAAAATAGACCTTAAAATAAAGACTGTTATAAGGGACAAGGAAGGACACTACATAGTGGTCAAGGGATCAACCCAAGAAGAAGATATAATAACGATAAATATTTATGTACCTAACATAGGAGCACCTCAATACATTAAAGGAAACACTAACAGCCATAAAAGGGGGACTCAACAGCAAACCATTAATAGTGGGGAAATTTAACACCCCACTTATACCAATGGACAGATCATCCAGTCAGAAAATTAATAAGTAAACACAGCTTTAAATGACGCACTAGACCAGACAGACTCAACTGAAATATATAGGACACTCCACCTTAAAGCAGTAAAATACACTTTATTCTCAAGTGTACATGGAACATTCTCCAGGATACATCACAACCTGAGTCACAAATCAAGTCTTGATAAATGTAAGAAATTTGAAGTCATAATAAGCATCTTTTCCAACCACAACACTATGAGATTAGACATCAATTACAAGAAAAAAAGCTGTAAAAAGTACAAACACGTGGAGGCTAACTAATATGCTACTAAATAACCAAGAGATCACTGAGGAAATCAAAAGATACATAGAAACAAATGACAATGAGAACATGGTGACTCAAAACCTATGGGATGCAGCAAATACTTTTCTAAGAGGGAAGTTTATAGCAATATAATCCTACCTTAAGAAATGAAAAAAATCTCAAACAACCTAACCTTACACCTAAAGCAACTAGAGAAAGACCAAGCAGCAAAATGCTAAGTTAGCAGAAGGAAAAAACCATAAAATTTAGAACAGAAGTAAACTAGAAATGAAAACAATAGCAAAGATCAATAAAACTAAAAGCTGGTTCTTTGATAAACAAAACTGATAAAGCTTTAGCCAGACTATCAAAAAAAAAAAAAAGGAAGAGGCTTCAAAGCCATAAAATTATTGGGCTGGCCAAGAAGTTTGTTTCAGTTTTTCCATTATATCTTACAGAAAAAAACCCAAACAAATATTTTGGCCAACCTAATAGAAATAAAAAGGAGAAATTACAAATTGATACCATAGAAATACAGAGGATAGTAAGACTATTACAAGCAATTGTATGCCAATAAAATGGAAAAAATGGACAGATTTTTAGAAAGGCACAGCCTTCCAAGACTAAACCAGGAAGAAATAGAAAATGTGAACAGACCAATCACCAGTAATGAAATTGAAACTGATTAAAAATCTTCCAGCAAACAAAAGTTCAGGAACAGATAGCTTCACAGGTAAACTTTATCAAACATTTAGAGAAGAGCTAACAACCATCCTTCTCAAACTCTTCCAAAAAAAAAAAAAATTTTGAGGGAGGAACACTCCCAAGCTCATTCTATAAGGCCACCATCAATCACCCTGATACCAAAACCAGACAAAGATATCACACATCCACATCCACAAAAATTAGAGACCAGTATCACTGATGAACACAGAAGCAAAAATCCCCAACAAAGTACTAGTAAACAGAATCCAACAACATATAAGTGTCATACACCATGATCAAGTGGGATTTATCCCAGGGATGCAAGGATTCTGCAACATACACAAACCAATCAGTGTAATATACCACACTAACCAATAGAGGAATAAAAACTCTATGATCATCTCAATAGATGCAGGAAAAGCTTTTGACAAAATTCAACATCCATTTACAATTAAAAAGCTCTTCAGAAAGTAGGCATAGAGGGAACTTACCTTAATTAATAAAGGCCATATTTGACAAACCCACAGCTATTAATAACAATATGCCCAATGGTGAAAAACTGAAAGCATTTCCTCTAAGATCAGGAATAAGACAAGGATGTCCATTCTTGCCACTATTATTCAACATAATTTTGGAAGTCCTAGCCATGGCAATCAGAGAAGAAAAAGAATCCAAATTGAAAGAGAAGTAAAACTGTCACTGTTTGCACATGACATAATACTATACATAATGAATCCTAAAGAGGCCACCAGAAATCTACTGGTACTAATCAATGAATTTGATGAAGTTGTATGATGCAAAATTAAAACACAGAAATCTCTTGCATTCCTATACACTAGCAAAAAAGATCAGGGAGAGAAAATAAGGAAACAATCCAATTTACCATTGAAACAACAACAACAACAACAAAATACCTAGGAATAAACCTACCTAAGGAGGCAAAAGATCTGTACTCATAAAACTACAAGATACTGATGAAAGAAAGAAAGACCACACAGACAGATGGAGAGATATACCATATTCTTGGATCAGAACAATCAATATTGTAAAAACAATTATATTATCCAAAGCAATCTACAGATTCAAAGCAATCTCTATCAGTTTACCAATAACATTTTTCACAGAATTAGAACAAAAAATTTTACAATTTGTATGGAAACACAAAAGACCCCAAATAGCCAAAAGCAATCATAAGAAAGAAAAATGGAGTTGGAGGAATCAGGCTCCCTGACTTCAGACTGTACTACAAAGCTACAGTATTCAAGACAGTATGGTACTACACACACACACACACACACACACACACACACACAGAAATACAGATCAATGGAACAGGACAGAAAGCCCAGAGATAAACCCTCCCACCTATGGTCACCTAATCTATGACAAAGGAGGCAAGAATATAAAATGGAGAAAAGTCAGTCTCTTCAATAAATGGTACTGGGAAAACGGGAGAGCTAAAGCTAAAAGAATGAAATTAGAACACTCCCTAACACCATACACAAAAATAACCTCAAGTACATTAAAGACCTAAATGTAAAGCCAGACACTGTAAGTCTCTAACAGGAAAACATAGGCAGAATACTCTTTGACATAAGTCACAGCAAAATCTTTTTTGACCCACTTCCTAGAGTAATGAAAATAAAAACAAAAATAAACAAGTGGCACCTAAGTAAACTTAAAAGCTTTTGCACAGCAAAGAAAACCATAAACAAGATAAAAAGACATCCTCGGAATGGGAGAAAATATATGAAGCAACTGACAAGGGATTAATCTCCAAAATATACAAACAGCTCTTGCAGCTCAATATAAAAACAAAGAACCCCATCAAAAAATGGGTAGAAGACCTAAACAGGCATTTCTCCAAAGAAAGCATACAGATGGACCACAGGCATATGAAAAGATGTCAGCATTACTAATTATCAGACAAGTGCAAATCAAAACTATCTTCTCACACTGGTCAGAATGGCCATCAAAAAAATTTACAAACAATAAATGCTGGAGAGCGTGTGGAGAAAAGGGAACCCTTCTAAACTATTGGTGGGAATGTAAACTGATACAACCATTATGGAGAACAGTATGGAGGTTCCTCAAAAAACTGAAAGTAGAACACTGTATGACCCAGCAATCCCACTCCTGGGCATATACCCAGAGAAAACCATAATTTCAAAAGATATATGCACCCCAAAGTTCACTGCAGCACTACAATAGCCAGGACATGAAAGCAAGCTAAATTTCCATCAACAGAAGGATGTGCTATATATATACATATATATATATATACACATATACATATATACACACACACACNACACACACACACACACACACACACACACATATATATATATATATATATATATATATAACTCAGCCATAAAAAGGAATGGAATTGTGTCATTTGTAGAGACATGGATGGACCTTGAGACTGCCATACAGAGTGAAGTCAGAAGGAGAAAAGGAAAAAAGGAAAATTTTATAGTAATGCATGTATGTCGGATCTAGAAAAAGGGTACTGATGAACCTATTTCATGTCTCTATGAAATAGAGACATATACCTAGAGAACAAACATATAGAATACCAAAGGTGGCATGGAGGGGCTGGGCTGAATTGGGAGATGGAAACTGACATACACACACTACCATGTATAAAATAGATAACCAAGGAGAACCTACTGTAGAGCATAGGGTACTCTACTCACTGCTCTGTGGTGACCTCAATGAGAAGGAAATCCAAAAAGGAAGGGATATATGTATACTTACAGCTGATTCACCTTGCTGTTTGGCATAAATTAACACAACATTGCAAAGCAACTATAATAAATTTTTTAATAAAAGCATTCAAGCTCAACAATTACTTTCTCTTAATATCAACAAAAGCAAAATCAACCCCAAAGTGTTACACTGGACTAATGTATTAGAAGCAATAATGTTAATATGAGTAACAAGAAATATTTCTCCTTGCATAATCTATATAAGTAACTAATATTATACTGATAGTTAAAAGCAAATAAGAAGAGGTGGCAAGAATACACAGAAGAACTATACAAAAAAGCTCTTAATGATCCGGATAACCATGATGGTATGATCACTTATCTAGAGCCAGACATCCTGGAGAGTGAAGCCAAGTGGGCCTAGGAAGCATTACTACAAACAAAGCTAGTGGAGGTGATGGAATTCCAGCTGAGCTATTTCAAATCCTAAAAGATGATGCTGTTAAAGTGCTGCACACAATATACCTGCAAATTTGGAAACTCAGCAATGGCTACAGGACTGGAAAAGGTCAGTTTTCATTCCAATCCCAAAGAAACACAATGCCAAAGAGTATTCGACTACTGTACAATTGCAGTCATTTTATATGCTAGCAAGGTTATGCTCAAAATCATTCAACCTAGGTTTCAACAGTACACGAACCAAGAACTTCTAGATGTACAAGCTGGATTTAGAAAAAGCAAAGGAACAAGAGATCAAACTGGCAATATCTGTTGGATCTGAAAAAGGAAGGGAATTCCAGAAAAGCATCTGCTTCATTGACAGTACTAAAACCTTTGACTGTGTGGATCACAACAAACTGTGGAAAATTCATAAGGAGATGGGAATACCACATTACCTTACCTGCCTCCTGAGAAACCGGTATACAGATCAAGAAGCAGCAATTAGAACCAGACATGGAACAATGGACTGTTTCAAAACTGGGAAAGGAGTATGTCAAGACTTTATACTGTCACCCTGCTTTTTTAAATAAGATGCAGAGTGTATCATGCAAAATGCTTGTCTGGGTGAAGCACAAACTGGGATCAAGTTTGCTGGGAGAAATATCAATCACTTCAGATATGCAGATGATACCACTCTAATGGCAGAAAGCGAAGAGGAACTAAAGAGCCTCTTGATGAAGGTGAAAAAGGAGAGTGAAAAATCTGGCTTAAAACTCAACATTCAACAATTGAACATCATGGCATCCAGTCCTATCACTTCATGGCAAATAGATGGGTAAAAATGGAAACAGTGACAGACTATTTTCTTGGGCTCCAAAATATCTGTGGATAGTGACTGCATCCATGAAATTAAGACACTTGCTCCTTGGAAGAAAAGCTATGAAAAATCTAGACAGTGCATTAAAAAGCAGAGACATCACTTTGCCAACAAAGGCTGTATAGTCAAAGCTATGGTTTTTCCAGTAATCATTTATGGATATAAGAATTAGACCATAAAAAAAGGCTGAGTGCTAAAAAACTGATGCTTTTGAGCTGTGGTTTTGGAGAAGACTCTTGAGTCCCTCAGACAGCAAGGAGATCCAACCATACCATCCTAAAGAAAATCAGTCCTGAATATTCACTGGAATGATGCTGAAGCTGAAACTCCAATACTCTGGCCACCTGATGCAAAAAACTGACTTATTGGGAAAGATACTGATGCTGGGAAAGACTGAAAGCAGGAGGAAAAGGGGGTGACAGAGGATGAGATGATTGGTTGGCATCACTGATTCATTGGCAATGAGTTTGAGCAAACTCCTGGAGATAGTGAAGGACAGGCAAGCCTGGGTGCTGCAGTCCAGGGGGTGGCAATGAATTGGACATGACTGAGTGACTGAACTGTTCTGTTGCTTCCTGACCTGCATACAGATTTCTCAAGAGGCAGGTCAGGTGGTCTGGTATTCCCATTTCTCTCAGAATTTTCCACAGTTTATTGTGATCCACATAGTCAAAGGCTTTGGCATAGTCAATAAAACAGAAATAGATGTTTTTCTGGAACTTTCTTGCTTTTTCCACGATCCAGCGGATGTTGGCAATTTGATCTCTGGTTCCTCTGCCTTGTCTAAAACTAGCTTGAACATCAGGAAGTTCACACTTCATGTATTGCTAAAGTCTGGCTTGGAGAATTTTGAGCATTACTTTACTAGCATGTGAGATGAGTGCAATTGTGCAGTAGTTTGAGCATTCTTTGGCATTGCCTTTCTTTAGGATTGGAATGAAAACTGACCTTTTCCAGTCTTGTGGCCACTGCTGAGTTTTCCAAATTTGCTGGCATATTGAGTGTAGCACTTTCACAGCATCGTCTTTTAGGATTTGAAATAGCTCTACTGGAATTCCATCACCTCCGCTATCTTTGTTCGTAGTGATACTTTCTAAGGCCCACTTAACTTCACATTCTAGGATGTCTGGCTCTAGTTGAGTGATCACACCATCGTGATTAAGCAACAGTTAGAACTGGACATGGAACAACAGACTGGTTCTAAATCGGAAAAGGAGTATGTCAAGGCTGTATATTGTCACCCTGCTTATTTAACTTCTATGCAGAGTACATCATGAGAAACGCTGGGGTGGAAGAAGCACAAGCTGGAATCAAGATTGCCATGAGAAATATCAATAACCTCAGATGTGCAGATGACACCACCTTTATGGCAGAAAGTGAAGAGGAGCTAAAAAGCCTCTTGATGAAAGTGAAAGAAGAGAATGAAGAAGTTGGCTTAACTTTTTCTTTGTTCAGAAAACTAAGATAATGGCTTCCGGTCCCATCACTTCATGGCAAATAGATGGGGAAACAGTGGAAACCGTGTCAGACTTTATTTTTCTGGGCTCCAAAATCACTGCAGATGGTGATTGCAGCCGTGAAATTAAAAGACGCCTACTCCTTGGAAGAAAAGTTGTGACCAACCTAGATAGCATATTCAAAAGCAGAGACATTTCTTTGCTGACGAAGGTCCATCTAGTCAAGGTTATGGTTTTTCCAGTAGTCATGTATGGATGTGAGAGTTGGACTGTGAAGAAGGCTGAGCACCGAAGAATTGATGCTTTTGAACTGTGGTGTTGGAGAAGACTCTTGAGAGTCCCTTGGACTTCAAGGAGATCCAACCAGTCCATTCTGAAGGAGATCAACCCTGGGATTTCTTTGGAAGGAATGATGCTAAAGCTGAAACTCCAGTACTTTGGCCACCTCATGTGAAGAGTTAACTCATTGGAAAAGACTTTGATGCTGGGAGAGATTAGGGGCAGGAGGAGAAGGGGACGACAGAGGATGAGATGGCTGGATGGCATCACGACTTGATGGACGTGAATCTGAGTGAACTCTGGGAGTTGGTCTTGGACAGGGAGGCCTGGTGTGCTATGATTCATGGGGTTGCAAAGAGTCGGACACGACTGAGCGACTGAACTGAACTGAGTGACTGAACAACAACAGTAGCAAATAAATGCAATTAAACGTTAAGTTACTTATTAAATACACTTTAACCCAACATAGGCAGGCACTCAAGAAAGATTAAAAAAAAGATTTAAGTCTGTGAGGTGTAATCTTTAGTATTACTGCTTTCACTCTTTATATCCTCCTACACCAACTTTGGTGGTTCCTAATTAAACAGTAGAAAATAGTAAGAGATTTAAATAGCAGAGACTCGGAGCATATCCAGTAGTCCTCTGTGTTGTCTGTTACTCTCAACTTCAACAATAAGTGTGATTATAATACACACACAAGCAGGCAAGACAAAAGCCAGTCAGGATAATGAGGGTAAATTAATCACATCTTGGGAATGGTGAGAAGGAGTTACCAGCTAGTAATAATAAGAAACCTGTACTGTATGCAGGTCAAGAAGCAACAGTTAGAAGCAGAAATGGAACAAAGGCCTGGTTCACAATTGGGAAAGGAGTATGTCAAGACTGTATATTGTCATCCTGTTTATTTAACCTAGATGGAAACTACATCTGCATCTACATCTACATCTGGGTGGATGAGTCACAAGCTGGAATCAAGATTGTCAAGAGAAATATCAACAACCTCGATATGCAGATGATACCACTCTAACGGCAGAAAGTAAAAAGGAACTAAAGAGCCTCTTGATAAGGGTGAAAGAGAAGAGTGCAAAAGCTGGCTTAAAAATCAACATTCAAGAAATGAATATCATGGCATCTGGTCCCATCACTTCATGGCAAACAGATGGGGAAAAAGTGGAAACAGTGATGGATTTTCTTTTCTTAGCTCCAGAATTACTGTGGACAGTAACTGCAGCCATGAAATTAAAATACACTTACTCCTTGGGAGAAAAGCTATGACAGACCTAGATAGCATATTAAAAAGCAGAGACATTTCTTTGCCAACAAAAGTCCACATGGTCAAAGCTATGGTTTTCCAGTAATTGTGCATGATGAGAAAGTAGGCTGAACACCAAACAATTAATGCTTTCAGATTGTGGTGCTGGAGAAGACTCTTGAGAGTTCCTTGGACTTTAAGGAGATCCAAGCAGTTGATCCTAAAGGAAATCAACCCTGAATAGTCATTGGAAGGACTGATGCTGAAGCTTCAATACTTTGGCCACCTGATGCAAAGAGCCAACTCACTGACTGGAAAAGACCCTGATTATGGGAAAGATTGAAGGGAATAGAGAAAGGGGTGGCAGAGGATAAGACGGTTAGATTGCATCACTGACTCAATGGACATGAACCTGGGCAAACTCAGAGATAGTGGAAGACAGAGGAGCCTGGTGTGTTGTAGTCCATGAGGGTGCAAAGAGTCAAACATGACTTAGTGACTGAACAGTGACAAGAAGTAGCACTGGGAACTTGGAGCAATATATAGGAAAGGTAAATCATGTTGGAAAACATTTGACCTGGTTGATTTACCACGAGGTCATCAGTGATCCAGCTGACTGTAGTATTAAGCACCTTTGAAATAGCTACTTTCTTAGAACTGATTCTTAAATCAGTGAATTGAGGTGGAGGCTTGACTGAGCAGAAGGTATGATACTCATGATTCAAAAATGTACAAACAGGCTCCTACAACAGACCCATATGGTAAACACCCACCAGAAGACAGCTCTGTGTGTGGGATCAGACATATGGAGGAGGGATTACCAGAGAATAAGAGAGAATGCTCTTCTACCCTACCATTAATCCAGGCTGAATCAACACTAGCATCTGACCTGAAAATCTTGTCTCTATCAACTTCTGGTAAAGTCACCTAAAGAGTCTTTTTTTCCATCCATTTTCTGCTTGAAAAGTTTTTATTAATCAGTAGGGCTTCAGGTGGCTCAGCAGTAAAGAATCCACCTGTGATGCATAAGACACTGGTTCAAACCCTGGGTTGAGAAGGTTTCCTGGAGAAGAGCATGGCAACTCACTGCAATATTCTTCCCTGGAGAATCCCATGGACAGAAGAGCCTGGCAGGCTATAGTCCAAAGAGTTGGACATGACTCAAGCAACTGAACACACACACACACACACACACACACACTACACACACACACACAATACACACACACATACAGTACCAGATAATAATGACAGAATCTATGAGCACTTGAGAAGCCACAGAACACACACAGAATTCCTATGAAATGTTCCTAACTTTTAAAATTTATTTAATCCAGCTAGCCACTGGTACCAAAGATTAAAAGAAGTGTAATAAACCAAAGAACTAAACTGCAAAATATGTGCATAAGCAGAAACCTGAGTGGCAAAGGTTTAGAAAACATTAAGAACATTATTAAGATATCACTGAAGTTTTATCTCACTTAGTCTCAGTTCTCAGGTGGGTTTCCTATGCGTGTATTATAACCCAGAGACCCAGGCTTCAGAGGTTTAGTTTGGCTTTGCCCTGGCTTTCTTGAAAAAAATCATCCTACCAGCTACGTAGAGTAAAATAATGTAATTGTGGGTTTTAATAACAGCAGATGAAATAGATTTGGGGCAGTTAATTATGCACTTAATTTGAAAACTCACAACCACTAATTTACACTAAAAGAAAGGTGGATTCAGACTGAAATTATCCAGTTTGACTCTACTGCATGATCAGACTGATCCTTATGGACGTTTCACCCACCCTGAGTGAGAGATACAGACTTGGTTGGTAGTGTGGAAAATAAATCCATGGCAACAGAATATGATAATTATTCTTTTTATAAGGGAAGCCTAAAAGCTCAATACATCAAGACTGCAACTGGCTCAGCATCTAAACTGTGAAGGAGCTCTCCAAGAAGATGATGAACACACCTCTGACACTAAAGAGGAGTCCAAGCATAGGACTTGACTTTGCTTCATCCTACATTTGAGGAAAAAGTACGATAATTTGTGTCCTTTTCTTTTTAGTCTTTCTGATTTAAGAGTGGAAAAACTAATCAGTAGATGTCTGTTAAGCATGTGTCTTTCTAAAATAAGTCATGACTAGACTCCAAAGAGATAGCTAGCCCTCTCCTTAAGAATAAATTTCAATCTTATTTGAGAACTGAAGTCATAGGTGAAAATAATAAGTCAATATTTATTGAACTAATACTTAAAGCAAATTCTGTATGAAATTAATGAACTTCTTCAAAGATGTGTTTACCATTATATCCAAGAAAACAAACAAACCAGCCAAAGAATAAACCTACTTAAGAAGGCAAAAGACCTATACTTCAAAAACCATAAGTTACTGATAAAATAAAATTGAAAATCACACAAATAGATGGAAAGATATACTATATTCTTAGGTTGGAAGAATCAGTATTGTTCAAATGACTGTATTACCTAAGGCAATCTAAAGATTCAATGCAATCCCTATCAAATTAACAATGACATTTTTCACACTACTGAAATGAAGAAAAATTAAAATTTGTATGGGAACACAAAAGACCTCAAATAGCCAAAGTATCTTGAGAAAGAAGAACAGAGCTGGAGGACCCATGCACCCTGACTTTTGACTATGCTATAGACTATATTAAAATACTACAGTAATCAAAACAGTATGGTACTGGCATGAAAACAGACACAGAGGTCAATGGAATAGGACAGAAAGCCCAGTGATAAACTCATGCACTTATGGTCAATTAATCTATGACAAATGAGGGAAGAATATACAATTGAGAAAAGACAGTCTCTTCAATAGATCATGCTGGGAAAACTGGACAGCTACATGCAAAAGAATGAAATTAGAACATTCTCTAACACCATATACAAAAACAAACTCAGAATGGATTAAAGATCCCAAAACAGGGTACTATACATAAATCTCCTAGAGGAAAGGCAGAACACTGTCACAGTGGTATTTTTTGGATCTGTCTCCTGAAGTGAAGGAAATAAAAGCAAAAATAAACAAATGAGACCTAGTTAAACTTAAAAGCTTCTGCCCAGCAAAAGAAACTGTCAACAAAATGAAATCACAACTTACTGATTGGGAGAAAATATTGCAAATGATACTATTGATAAGTGATTAATTTCCTATTTTAACATTTGCTGATGATGGATTTTTCCTATAAGACCAAAATGAAGTTTATCTAGAATGAACTTCTCATTCTTTAAATCTACCCCATTAATAAGCAAAGTTAAATAATGGGGAAAAAAAGACATAACATAGGTGTGTTAGTTTCCCATGAGCTAATTGCATTAACATTTCTAACGCCTAAAACATAGCAGGCTGTCTTAATTCAGTTATGGGGTTAAGAGTTCAGTTCTTTGGAACCACACTGATATGTATGGCATGAATACAACTCATCTCTGTCATGCATGTAAAGATTTTCTCCCTGCCTTTCTTCATTCCTTCATTCCTTCAACAGCCAATTGCTAAGCTCTAAAAACTAGATTTCAGAGACCAATGAAATGTCATTTCTGCCCTTAAGAAACATGCAGTAATGAGAGGGAAACAGGCAAGTGAACCAGAACTTAGAGCATAGTGTTGTCAGTGCTCCTCAACTGCAGGATACTCAGAGTTCTGGGGAGCAAACAGCAAGACATCACTATAAAATTGCAGGGTCATAGAAGATTTTCCAGAGGTAGTGATACTTAAATTGAGTCTTCAAGTTAAATGGATTTAGACAGTCAGAGGAGAGAGACAGCACTGAAGACATGATTATAATACATTTGGATAGTAATTACTTAGGCCACTTACCTTTCACCATAAGTGACACTGAGCTCATCCAGGACCCCACTGAGTTTAACCTGAAGTTCTTTTAGAACAGTACTAGCTTCAGGGTCTAACTGCAAAGAGACCATAAACAATATTACTTTGGAGTTCTAAGAAAGCATAGCTTTTATTTCTTAGAAGCATGAAGCATTTTGCTTATTATAAGATAAACTTCAAATAATATGGCATACATATCCTTTTTTCTTTCCTTCTTTAATCTTTGAAATCAAATGCAAAATTTAGAAAATTCTAATAAAATTAAAAGTTTTTACTATGAAAAAAGTGATTAAAATGCATAGCATGCATACAAAAAAGAGCTATAGAGCAAAGCCTTTGTTGGTTATAGCAGTGGGATGCAAGGCATGACAAAATATGTTACAGAACATGATAATTTCATGACTTAGAAAACTGATCATATGTTAGTTGAACATGTGTGTTGCTTGAAAACATTTTCATCTGTAATATCCCTGTAAATAAATAAACCATTGAAAATTTTAAAAATTGCTAAAAATTAATTTTTGCACACTATGTTATAAAATTGGAGAAGGAAATGGCAACCCACTCCAGTATTCTTGCCTGAAGAATCCCAGAGGAGCTTGGTGGGCTACAATCCATGGGTTGCAAAGAGTCGGACACGACTGAGCAACTTCACTTCACTTCACTATGTTATGCCTTAGTTGAAGGAGTTTTCATATTTTTTCAAGTATAGAATTAAAAGTAATAGATAAACAATTATCCTATTGCTCCAGTGTGTTTCTCTATAGGTGATAGGCCTAAATTTTCTTCCTAGATGCCAATTTTTAACTCAGAATTCAAGATTCAAGTTCCCCATTTTATTTTACATATATATTTAAAGTTTTTCTTGTGTGTGGGGGGAGGGTAAAAATAATTAAATCAAGATGACATATTGTACTTATTCTTACAATGTAAAAGCCAAGTTCTTTTTATCTGATTTCAGTTCTAAAATAATATTAATCAATATTAGAAAATAACTTACACTATAAGTAAACACAAACAAATAAAACACCAAACTGTTATGTGGCAGAATTTTTTATAATTAAAGTGATGCATTAATAAAACTTTACCAGCATTTTAGAAAATTTTATCCTTTTTTAATTATATTTTTGCAAGCTAGTTGTTAAAATAGAATGACATATAACAGATCTATTGTATCTAGTGGATAGAAATTCATGTAAAGGGAAACCTAGAATATTCTCTGAAATTTAAACCAATCTTCATTTGAGTCTTCAGAAATTCAGTTTCCTATCATTAGTACCTATAGTTCTTGCTCAAGTTGGTCTATTATTGAAGAGAGGGGCTTAGGATAAAGACAATCTTGGGGAGTAGAGCAGATGAAAGAAGGACTTCTTATAAATAAGAGAACCTAAGAACACCAAATACATGTATGACACAAATCAATTTAAACCACTGGAAGCTAACCCAGCATCAAAAATTGTCCCTAATAGAATACACTGATCATAAATCCTACAACCCTCCAAGAAACTTTTCTAAAACTAAGAAACTGTTAGGAAAAACTATTATCTATACACCTCAGGAGCTGCATTGCTCTATGTTATACTGGCATGACTAAAAACAGAATAGAAACCAAAAATCCCATTTAACATCTGACACTTTACTGGTTATATCAAACCAAGCCTTAATGTCAATTTTCACTCAAATCTAGGTGATTTTAGCATTAGTTAGTTTCTGCCCCTTTATCAGAGTCAGTGCTGTTCTTCTGGTCTATATCATTTTCTGCCGCCATCATTAGAGATTGTCCACACGTGCATGAGAAAGCTTAACACATACAGATTTCTCTAGAAGTTGGAAACTTACAGTAACCCCAAGCCTCATACTCTGAGAGTTCCACTCAGCTATAACCAGTAGCAAGGCAGTAATTCATGAAAAATAGATATTGCCTATTTTTATCTCTGATATTGATATGCATTTAAACACAATTAGTGTAATAAACCGTATCTCCCAACCCTTAACCAAGAAAACATGTGTGGACTGTTCACCCCAATCCTAGGAACCATGAAAGCTGATTATTTTTTGAATCACATGTTTTTGCTATTATCCTAAGATCAGTTTTAGCCCAACTTCACTTGAATAAAAATGTTCACGAACAGAAAATGAGAGAAGACCTTCCAAAGAATTTTCTCCAGGTTCCCCACTCCTTGGTAAATCTTGCTGAGGGGATAGGTGGTTGTTCTGCCCTCCCCCACAGAACTGCCACCTCCAACAGCATGGTTTTCTTCAGGAAATTGGGCTGCTTCTTATTTAAAGTGTATATTTTGTTCTCATATTAGTTTGATATACACATTGAGTTACCTTATTCACCTGTTAATATAATGACTTTAAAGTCATACAAAAATGGTTAAATAGCTCGGTTGGGTGAAATTATCCTATTTTCCTATGAATCATTTTAGTCTATCTTAGGTATTTTGGGAATGGAAATTTCCTATCAAATAATTGGTTATTACTTGAAAATCTGAAACTGTCAAACTGTAGCAATTTAAACATTGGCTGACAGTTTTCATTTCTTGAGAGAAGCATGAGTTTTTAAGTGGGTGAAGCCAGAATGCCTCTCATATAAACAGGAAAAAAAAAAAAATAAAAGGTCTGATTTTAGTTAAGTATTTTGATATTTATTTAAAGCACACCAATAAACCACTAATTACAAACTAATTATGAGGCCAATATGTAAATTGAAGATCTTTTGTAATAATAGTGGGCATAAATATCATACTAATCTAATTATTGGAGAAGGAAATGCAACCCACTCCAGTATTCTTGCCTGGAGAATCCCATGGACGGAGGAGCCGGGTGGGCTACAGTCCATGGGGTCGCAAAGAGTCGGACATGACTGAGCGACTTCACTTTCACTTTCACTTTCAATCTAATTATAAAACAATCTTTTTGGCCAGCAAATTTACCACTTCTTGAGTTTTTCTGCATTTGTTTGAGTCCAAATTGAGAACATTTTCCTTACTCCTACAAACTCTCTAAATTTTATAAGAAATAATTTCTTATATTAATTGATTATATATTGATTATTTATTGCCTAAATTCCCAATAGCACATTTTACAAATTACTGGCCACTTTGGAAAGATAAAAAGCTATCTATTTTTTTTTAAATAAATGTTTAAAACTTAACCTAGTTCCTTAAGAAATGTGACATCAAAAATAATTTGCACATTTATGTACTGTCATTTATAATTATTAAAATCAAAAAGAGAAACAAAAAAAATACATTTCGAGCATTCAAAAGCCACAATTAAAAAATTCTTAAATTAGAAACTGTATTAGCAGGTGTACATGAACACCTTGGCTGGCAACAAAATAAAATAAATATTAAGTGACTCCATGTAAAGAGGAACATACTCCATGAAAATTTAAGAATACTGGGTCAAAATCTGAATTTATAGTACAGCTTTCACAACAGATTTTATCCACTTTGAAAAGTTGGGGAATTCCAAAATTTAGGCCAGATAAAGGGTGGTTTTAAAGGTCTGATTGAACCTTGGTCATGTTTATATTGTATTTGAGTTTTCACACCACTGAGATAATTTATAGCATTGAGCTGTGGTGATATTAATGAATTCTCTGGAAGAGATAGCTAGTAGGCAAGGTATCTTTGAAGTTCTTTGTCCTGAAGGCTCACTTCCACTTTTCTTTAAAAGACAATTTACTTATCACCTTCTTTTGCAAATCTGACCCCATGTGTCACTAACCCCAGGCAGTTAGTGACTTTTGTTTGTGCATTAATTGTGTTCTGCATTATCTCTGTCTATAGGACAGTCTACTTAACTGTTCTATAAAATCTCTCTCTTCTACTAAACTCTACCTGACTTAACTTTCTCTCCTGGGTATCTGTCCCTGGAAGCCTAAGAATGTACTGGCCTTTATTTTTACAGCATCAAAGAGTCTGGTCATTAGTCTTGTGGGTGTCACATCCTCTTCAAGATTTTTTTTTTTTTTTCAGAAAATCCTTCAGTAAATGCAAACTTCACTACTATTTGGGCAGCAAGAAACATGAAAAAATGCCTTCAAAGGTAACTGTGATATGCAGCGTGCTCCTTCTTCTTAGATTGATGCTTTGCACTGACTTATTAACAGAATAGTTTTGCATTTTAAATCTTTCATTCCTTAGCACCACATTTCTAGAGCTACCAAGGTTAGTCCTAAATTCAAGTGTTTGAGTCATTGCCAGACCATGCCAGATTATATCCTGTTATTTTCTTGGTTCCAAAAATATGGTTACCATATCCCCACTAGATTTTCTTTCCCCAGCATAAATTATTTCCCTAAGGGACCTAACAGTATGTTAGGTATGTTATTTCAACCTCTTGTAACAGTAATTGCTAAACCAACCATTAAGTTCTTACTAATATCAATAACCTCAGATATTCAGATGACACCACCCTTATGGCAGAAAGTGAAGAACTAAAAACCCTCTTGATGAAAGTGAAAGAGGAGAGTGAAAAAGTTGGCTTAAAGCTCAACATTCAGAAAACTAAGATCATGGCATCGGGTCCCATCACTTCATGGCAAATAGATAGGGAAACAGTGGAAACAGCGTCAGACTTTATTTTGGGGAGCTCCAAAATCACTACAGATGGTGATTGCAGCCATGGAATTAAAAGACGCTTACTCCTTGGAGAAGGAAATGGCAACCCACTCCAGCACTCTTCCCTGGAGAATCCCATGGACGGAGGAGCCTGGAGGGCTACAGTCCACGGAGTCGCAAACAGTCAGACATGACTGAGCGACTTCACTTTCACTTCACTTTACTCCTTGGAAGGAAAGTTATGACCAACCTAGACAGCATATTCAAAAGCAGAGACATTACTTTGCCAACAAACGTCTGTCTAGTCAAGGCTATGGTTTTTCCAGTGGTCATGTATGGATGTGAGAGTTGGACTGTGAAGAAAGTTGAGTGCTGAAGAACTGATGCTTTTGAACTGTGGTGTTGGAGAAGACTCTTGAGAGTCCCTTGGACTTCAAGGAGATCCAACCAGTCCATCCTAAAGGAGACCAGTCCTGGGTGTTCATTGGAAGGACTAATGCTGATGCTGAAACTCCAATAGTTTGGCCAGCTCATGTGAAGAGCTGACTCATTGGAAAAGACCCTGATGCTGGGAGGGGACAGGAGAAGGGGACGACAGAGGATGAGGTGGCTGGATGGCATCACCAACTTGATGGTCGGAGTTAGTAATGGACAGGGAGGTCTGGTGTGCTGTGATTCATGGGGTTGCAAAGAGTCGGACACGACTGAGTGGCTGAACTGATACTGATACTGAAAGATACAACTAGTGGGTTTGAAAGGGTCTTTAGTGGAAATTTTATTCCTTTTCCACAGTGTTTATTACTATGTCATTTCCTTTCTCTTTTCTACAAGCTGCTAAACTGCCCTTTCTCCTGTTCAGCTCATCAGCAATAGGGTTCTATTATTTGCTCATTGAAAGAAAAGTAGATTAGAAAGGTCCCCTGGCCCTTATCTTTACAGTGTTCAAAATCTGGTCATTAGTCTTGTGGGTGTCACCCCCTTGTCAAGATTTTTTTGCAGAAAATCCTTTAGTAAATGTGAACTTCATCCCTATTTCTATAAAAAAAGGAAATGTAGAATGTTATTCAACTTGCGTTTTTTAATTTTTATTTTTACTTTATTTTGCTTTACAATACTGTATTGGTTTTGCCATACACTGACATGAATCAGCCACAGGTGTACTTTTTTTTTCATTTTGTTTCCATCAAATATCCTGGTCTATCTTCAGTTCTTCCATTATTATTTTTATTACTCCAATATATAAATCATACTTAAATAGCATTTATACTAAAATAAAATGTAAACAAATATTAGAAGAAAAGCCCAACTTATTTGTAACTACTTTTTCATTGACATCTAGCTAGTATCTTTTTCTTTCCTTACCTTCAAACCACAACATAAGTGTAAAATTAATTTCTCTTTTTATCTCTTAAATATTTATTAATCCTTTATAGTGTGGTTCTGGCTCTGGATACTCCACTGAAATATTCACATATCACCAATAATCTCTTAGTTGCTAAGACCAGTGACTTTATTTATCCTCCTCAGACTACATTCACACTGTTGTTTACTCTCTCTTTCAACCTCCTTATTTCCTTGCTTCTCCAGAGACTACCTTCTAGATTTCCTATTTTTCTGCCTATTTGTCTATCTCTTTGGTTGACTTCTCTTCTTCTGTTTTATTATATATTAATGTCTTCAATTTTTCCTTCCTAGTCCTCTTTTTTCCACTCTATATTCCCTTCTTGAGCCATCACATTTATGCCTATGGTTTCAGCTCCCGTCTCTATGCTAATGATCGCCAAACCATCACCAACAGCTGTAACAGGAAGCCTGAGCATATTCTCTCCTATTAACCTTTTCCACTTTGATAACTTCAAGCTCAACCTATCAAAAAGAGAATTTGTTACCTGCCCAACCTTAGTTTCTCTCTTCTTATTGCCTCTGATTTGATTGATAGCATGCAATCATTTAAGGCAGAATTTTGAGAGCCATCTTTGACTCTTCTCTGCTTTCTTCCTTCCATATTTATTTGAATATGAAATATGACTGATAACATTTATGAAATATTTTCTCCACCTGTCCTATCCTCTTCATTTTCTGATGCAGAATTGTTCTCATCCAAGCTATGTTGCAATCATCTCCAGGTTGTGTTTGCTGTTTTCTCACTTTTATTCCATCCTCCTAACTGTTCTGACAGTTGTTTTAATAAAGCCAAAATCTGATCATGGCACCTGCTGACCCCTCTACTGACCTTCAACCAGGCAACTGCTTCAAGGAATTTCTTACAGGCTTATCTGGACTCTTGCTATTTCTTTTATTTTGAAAATATCACTTTTATCCAGTCCTTCTACTTGACCAGAATTTATACATCCTAAAGTGCCTAGGTCAACTGAAAATAGATGATTGAGAAATCAGTGAAAATTCCCTAGTGAATTCAGCAGGAAATTACTCTCCTTGAAATGCTCTAAATCACTTTCTAGAGTTATAGCATTTGGCATGGATACTATGGTGTGTTGTAAGAAATAAAGAACACATGGTTCTCTCCATTGCAAAAAAAAAATTATGCCCTAGATCTACCAATGCAACTCTGTCTTTACTTTCTTTTTTTATTCCTCATTTGAGAGAACCTCCCCAAGAACTTATAAGATTGTTTTCAGAAATAGACTATGACATTTTTGTGCCATTCAGATTTGAATGAACTGTTGTGCTAGAGGTATCAATTATATAAATTCATGCTCCTAACTTCTTGCTTTCAAAAAGTGGCAGAACATCAGTAGCTGTCTCACATCCTAATTAAGGAGAATATGCAGTAAAACCAACTGTCACTGTTTCAAACCAACTAAATATCTTTGAGATATGTTAAGTTAGGTTCTTCAGACTAGACAACTGAAGGGAAAAAATGCCTCATCTTGTATAGTTCATTCAATACAGTTTTGAGTTAGTGAATATATGGCAAATTGTTGTTTTTTTCTATTTCTATTTCTCTGAACTTTTAAAAATACCTTCAGGCCTTTATATGAGAGACATGACATTCTTTTCTTTAAAACTTCTTTTTTCCTTTTCACCTACGATACATATATTAACCTTATACTCTATGGATTGCTAACAAGTTTTTTTTTTTCCTTATAATTACAGATTATTAGACTAGAATGAACCTCCAGTTCATTTCCTTATAGTCCAGTTACTTCCTTCTTACAGACGGGGATAATCAAGGTCTACATGATGTGTCATTCACTTGACACATTTGGAGGCCACGGGAGGATGAAAAAGAGATCTAAGAAACTATATTCTTTAAAGAAATTCTCTGACTGTGGTCATTAAAAAGACAAAGAAGCACGATAACTTGACTGGGAAGGAATATGGGGCTTATTAGCTCTACCTACTGGTTGACTGTGACTCAGGACAGAGTAGGAATGTCAGGAATAGAAGAAATGAGACACAAACTTTGTTCAGATTTTTTTTATGTAAAAACTGTTTGCCCTGTCTCACTCTGTCTTTGCCTTTCAGTTGTTCACATTATTGAATCTCACCACTGTTCAGCAGTGGGAATAGAGTCTGTTCAATCAACTGAACTGACGACCTGTCAGAGTCAGCAGAATGCCCTTCTGCCAAGTAGCAGAGGGACAATTGGCTGGATTAGAGAAGTAAAGTTTTACTAAGTTTCTGCATTGATTTATGGCTCGTTAATGCAGTCATAAACAATTGCAAGGGATCCACAATAAGACAATAAAATAGATCTATTATAGAAAATGGCAGTTGAAGTAAAACTCTGTTTCTCTCCCTTCTGGCTATGGCTTGAATTCTCTCCCCTGAAGTTTTCTTAAAGTTCAGAGGAAGTTTAGTTAAAAAGATGCTCAGTAGCATGGGGGTGACCCTGTGCTGTCTGGAGAATGAGTTGGGAAATGAGGTTAACAAGAAGAACCTGCTTGGGTCTGGATTTTATTTTGACATGGATCTTCCACCCAGAAGCCTCTCAACCTCCAAGGGAGCACCTTTCCTTAATATTGCCAGCTTAGCAGTTAGCTGAACTTTATGCAGTAGTAGTGCTAGAATCAATCATATTTATTAAATCGCCTCAATGTGATTTGCCCTTTTGGCACTCATTATTCTCTTAGTTTTCTATTAATTCCAATTTATTAACTCTAATTACACAGAGTGGTTAGGAGGAGAAAGAAACCAGGTAGTATCTTCAGGCTGCCAAAATAAAGGGCCAGCACTTAAAATTCAAGTTTTCCATTCTTGAAGCTAGAAATACCTGCTTACTTTTACTGAATTCAGCCAAATACATCTCACCTTTGAGTTTTCTTTACACAATAATAAGCTAGTTTGAGTTGATTCTTTCAATTACTGTGGGATAAGATGTAACAATTACAACTCTCCCTTGAAACACGTATTTGCAAGTTTAGAAATGGGGATTCCCCTAATAAACCTTATCTTTTTAATTGTTCTGACTTCCCTAATAAACTCAAAGTTTTCTGAGGGTGGGAGTCTACATTTTATTAATTATTGTACCTCTGTAGTCTAGTAAAAATATATAGCTCATAATAGGTATTCAGCAAATCAATAATTTGATGAATGAATTAATGAAGGAGTATATTTTTCTTCATGTTCAGCAAGCTCTTATCTCTATTTTTCTTGAAGCAGTCAGCCCCAAGGGTAAGTGGTTCAGGCAGAACAGGAGGCATTTGTCTTCTAAGAATCCCTTTCACTGAGCCCAACAAGGGGCTCTGCTCTGACTGTTGTTTTACAAGGACTTGCTCCTTCTTAAGATCCTTGACAGCAAGAGCAGTTATTTAAACATCTTTAGAAAGAAATCAAAGAGGACACTAATAGATGGAGAAATATTCCATGTTCATGGATCGGAAGAATTAATATTGTGAAAATGAATATACTACCCAAAGCAATCTACAAATTCAATGCAATTCCTATCAAACTACCAGCGGTATTTTTCACAGAACTAGAACAAATAATTTCAAGATTTATATGGAAATACAAAAAACCTCGAATAGCCAAAGCAATCTTGAGAAAGAAGAATGGAGCTGGAGGAATCAACTTGCCTGACTTCAAGCTCTACTACAAAGCCACAGTCATCAAGACAGTATGGTACTGGCACAAAGGCATAAATATAGATCAATGGAACAAAATAGAAAGCCCAGAGATAAACCCACACACCTATGGACACCTTATCTTTGATAAAGGAGGCAAAAATATACAATGGAGTAAAGACAATCTCTTTAACAAGTGGTGCTGGGAAAATTGGTCAACAACTTGTAAAAGAATGAAACTAGATCACTTTCTAACACCACACACAAAAGTAAACTCAAAATGGATTAAAGATCTAAATGTAAGACCAGAAACTATAAAACTCCTCGAGGAGAACATAGGCAAAACACTCTCTGACATAAATCACAGCAGGATCCTCTATGATCCACCCCCCAGAATTCTGGAAATTAAAGCAAAAATAAACAAATGGGATCTAATCAAAATTAAAAGCTTCTGCACAACAAAGGAAAATATAAGCAAAGTGAAAAGACAGCCTTCTGAATGGGAGAAAATAATAGCAAATGAAGCAACTGACAAACAACTAATCTCAAAAATATACAAGCAACTTATGCAGCTCAATTCCAGAAAAATAAATGACCCAATCAAAAAATGGGCCAAAGACCTAAATAGACATTTCTCCAAAGAAGACATACGGATGGCTAACAAACACATGAAAAGATGCTCAACATCACTCATTATCAGAGAAATGCAAATCAAAACCACAATGAGGTACCACTTCACACCAGTCAGAATGGCTGCGATCCAGAAGTCTGCAAGCAATAAATGCTGGAGAGGGTGTGGAGAAAAGGGAACCCTTTTACATTGTTGGTGGGAATGCAAACTAGTACAGCCACTATGGAGAACAGTGTGGAGATTCCTTAAAAAATTGCAAATAGAATTGCCTTATGACCCAGCAATCCCACTGCTGGGCATACACACCGAGGAAACCAGAATAGAAAGAGACACATGTACCCCAATGTTCATCGCAGCACTGTTTATAATAGCCAGAACATGGAAACAACCTAGATGTCCATCAGCAGATGAATGGATAAGAAAGCTGTGGTACATATACACAATGGAGTATTACTCAGCCATTAAAAAGAATACATTTGAATCAGTTCTAAGGAGATGGATGGAACTGGAGCCGATTATACAGAGTGAAGTAAGCCAGAAAGAAAAACACCAATACAGTATACTAACGCATATATATGGAATTTAGAAAGATGGGGATGATGACCCTGTATGCGAGACAACAAAAGAGACTCAGATCTATAGAGAGAACTTTTGGACTCTGGGGGAGAGAGAGAGGGAGAGGGTGGGATGAGATGGGAGAATGGCATTGCAACATGTATACTATCAAGTAAGAAACGAATCGCCAGTTGATATCAGATGCAGAATGCAGGATGCTTGGGACTGGTGCAAGGAGAGGACCCAGAGGGATGGCATGGGGTGGGAGGTGGGAGGGGATTCATGTTTGGGAACGCTTGTACACTCGTGGTGAATTCGTGTCAATGTTTGGCAAAACCAATACAGTAATGTAAAGTAAACTAAAGTTAAAATAAAAATTTTAAAAGTTAAAAAAAAAAAAAAAAACATCTTTATTTCCTATCTCAACTCTTGTCATCCTACAGAAAATAGACACCAGTAGACACTTCAATTACATGGGAAGAATTTGGCAAATTTGCTTTAGGAAATAGTTTGGAACTAACAGGAAGACATATGACCAGATAAAATTGGCTACTTTGTTATCTAATGACATCTAGTACCTACTTCGATAATTTTATTTTCTAATTATTTTGCACTTCTGGAAAAGAGAAATCATGGATGGCTTCTCATTTAACATATTAACTAGAGAGTTATATCTGTTTACACTGAGAAAAGCTGAGATAAGATCAGAAACCTGAACATAAAGTTTTTAGCCTTTTTACAACTATAACACCTCCTTTAATAAAATTATATATAAAATGTAAGCATAGAAGTCCAGAGTTTTAAAAATGCTGGATATCTGTGTAAGACTGCAAGTTAGTCACCTATATTTTGAGATTATTATATTCTTTAATCCAAATACTTCCCTGTCTTATTGCACGCTGTCTCACGATCTGTTCAAATACACTGAGTGCAATGGGTTCTCAAAATTCAAAGTATTTTAAGTAGGTGGGTTAGTAGACAGGCACAGATAAGGCATAAGGGTATTCTGAGCCATTACCTAAGTATCTGGTAGCTTTCCTAAAAGCAAAGAGCATTAATTCTTAAAATGTGATCTCCTAACCAGTACCATCAGCATCACATGGGAATCTGTTAGAAATACAAGTCATGCGTCCCAGCTCCACATCTACTGAGTTGAATAGTCTAGGATGGAATTCAGCAATGTGTGTTATAATTAGCTCTCTGGGCGTTTCTCCTACCTGTTAATCTTCAAAAGCTACTGGCATGAAGTATTATTTCCCTTAAAGAAGTGGTCTTCAACCCCTGTAGCCCAGAAAGTATGAAGTAATTTTGCTAATTGAAATAGAACAGAAGTCAATTTCTATCCTCTCTGATCAGAGGTTGCTTAGCTGAAGGCTGCGTCTGTATGGCTAGTAAGCTTTACAATGAATTTCAATCAGCTACATGTGTTCACTTTTAGACAGATTCAGTTTCTAATTGACACATCAAATCCATCATTAAAAAATGAAGAGAAGTATAGTTTGCATCTCTGCAACAAAAGATAATTAAGTTGCACATTAAAATATATACATTTTTAGGATAGGTGGATTATGTCCCTGATTCCCAGCCCTGTTCAGGAAAGTTTAACAAGGTAGGATGAGTCAAGAGATTTAATCCTTCTGAGACATATCAATAACAATAACTTTGCTGTAACACCTACGTGGTGCGGTCTGCTTTGTGGTTAGCAGAATGAGAGAATTTAGCTAAGTAAATACCTGCCCTCCATTTCTCCTAAATGTATTAATAATTGGCTAACTTCTGAATTTGAAGTATGGTTAATAGGATTGCAGGCCTATGAATAATTATAGATTCTACTATTCAAGATTATTTTATTATCACAATATTGTGAAGGAGTAATGAACCCTCTGCTTACACAGCATGGTCATAATTCTTCTAAACCAATTACCAAAATGCAAGTTAATAACCAATATCTCATAACTTTCTGGAAGGAAATTAAATTTGGGATTATCTGATTTTCTTTTTCATGTACTTGTGCAAATTAGATTGCAGATCAAGCAACTAGAGCTAAATCCCTTCTGTAGACTGTAGCAATATGTTTTTATAAAAAATTGAATATAGGACTAAGTATTTACTTGCAGTTGACATATACTCATGACAAAATTAAGCTATTAAAATGATATACACAAAAATATATCTGTTTTATTTTTGAGCTATTTGAACTATGAAAGAAAGAAAGCCCCAGAAAGATAAAACCACTGTTAATGACTACATGAAAATTATTACCTGGCATTCTGATGATTGTTTTGCTGTTAGTGTTACACAGGGACAAGTAATGCCATATGGGAATTGTGGTGTAAATGATTTCACTTCTAGCTCAAATCAGTCCCTACCACAGTTTGGTTATTTTATCTGTTTTACTATAACGATTCATAAAAGTGTATAAACATAAAAGATCACCTGGGATGCACTTAAAAAAAAAAGTCTCTGGGCCTCATTCCTAAAGGATATGTTTGCTTCATAGTTTATGTGAATTTTTAAAATTCCTATTTTCTAGAGTAATCAGAGAGTCATCAAGCCAAAACATGCTCTCTTAATTTGTAGGCAGACTATAAGAGAAGAAATTTAGTAGTTGTTCTTCTCTTTTGATTCTTTTTTCTAAATAGAGCATTGAAAAAGAGTGTGCCTACAGGACCCACAGGCTACTGTAGGACTGCTCAAGTGGCTGTATTTGGAGTTAGTGTCAACAGCATGAGCCCCAAGACTGTCACAGCATTAGGCAATGTTTCCATCTTGGATTCCACACACAGAGTGAATTAAAATTTAAAAAAAAAAGTTTTAAACACTCTTTCTGTTTCCAGGGGGAAAAGAGATTGGCCCTGCAAACAAACAGCAACTGCCCCAACTGTGGTTGAGTCAAAGCAACAGAGAGCTACAGCGTCATGCAACCAGACCTGCAAGTGGCCGGCACTTTACAGATGGTCCGAGAGGCCAGCCACACTATTGTCAGAGCCAACTAACGGACACATGGCATCAAAAACTACTTTGAGCAAAATGCACAAGCAATCATTTGCTAATTAGTTTTCTGTAGCAAGAAGTGCACATCCTGGTAACAAGAAACTCTTAGAATAAGGATAAAATCTAGTTTAGAAAGTTTTCCTTAGCAAATAGTAGAGGTTTTATAACCAGTCCCACTGTGAGGAAACAACTGGGAATTGACAATAGTACAAACACACTGTCTTATCATTAAAGGCCACCAAACATGGGAGTTGGTGATGGACAGGGAGGCCTGGCATGCTGCAATTCATGGGGTCGCAAAGACTGGACATGACTGAGTGACTGAACTGAACTGAAACATGCCTATATTAAGTGCTGTATATACTTTGTGAATCAAAAGGCAAATTTGTTTTTCTCAACAAAATCCTTTTTCATCTTTATGAAAGACTCAAGTTAAGGAACCATTTAAATATTGCCATATAGATAACTAGAATGAAAGGATTCTATTATATTGAGGTTCTGGAGGCTCATTGTAGCAATCAGCAACTCTAACATCATTCTGTATTAAGACAGGTACTTTCTGGGAGGCTGCCTGTTATGCTCAGACCTGGGTTCAAGTCAAGCTTCTTCCTCACATTTCCTCAACCCTATACAAAACTGGCATGACCTGCCTAAAGATTTCTCTTGGCAGCACAAGATGAAAATAGAAAAAGAAAAACAGAAAAGAACTTCATAGAAAGGGAGACAGAAGAAACACAGAGGGTTAAGAGAGGGAGGGAAGGGAGAAAAAATATTTAAATTAGGAAAAGAAAGGAGCTAGGGTCAATGCTGTCCCTCTAACAAATTCCATTTTTAGGAGCTAAACATTTAATTTGTTTAATTGATTTTTGCTTGAAATTTTGCATGAGGAGTTTAACAATTGGCTTTGCAAGAGTTATAAAGGGAGAAGGCACCCAGCTCAGCTCATCTTCCATCATTTTCTCCAATACAGTTCTGTGATATAGTCACAGATCTGCAACTCAATTTATCACACGAAAGCCTGTACCTTTCAAATGGGCAATTTTATCTGAAACAAGCAGTCAATTTTGGTTGGTGAACAAACCGCCCCACAGCTTTTTTGGTTAGCAGGTGGCTTGGCCCACACAGTTTCCTTTAAATACAGGCATATTGTCTGGTTAACATTCAGCTCAGCAGTATATTTCTCACAGAGTTCAACCACAAAATAGTAATGACACAGTAGCAGCATTAGGAGAAATTTCTGGAAATGTGGCATTTCAAATATAACTCTATCCTCAAATGATTTGTGGTCTTTAAAATTCACTAAAGCGAGAGAGAATTTCCCACAAAAAAATTAGTATTTTCTTCACTACTGTTCAAAACAGTAAGTGGACTTAAAGTCTGAATATAAAACATCACTAAGTTGAAAAGGGAATCTCCAGCTATGAGCCCCAAGTGCTCACCTGATTCAGCAAAAGAATTTTAAAAATGAGATTGATGCCCTCCAACCAGGCAAAAACCATTACCACACTTTGGGGAATGAAGCCTTATTTTATATAAACTAGACTGAGAGAGCAGTGACAGCTTAGCTCAGAAAATTTCATTTTTGAAGTTTTGTACCTTCATCCATGTATCCTGGTGCTTTTTATTTGTAGAATGCTAAATAGTTCATTTCTCTAAAGACTGAGGCTCGAGAATAATGAAAAAGACGTTGGCATGAAATGTATACATGTCTTTATGGGATTAAAACAAGCATCATGTGTGAAGTGGGGGCAGTTGGATAAATTGGGAGATTGGGATGGACATATACACACTATTGATACTCTGTATAAAATAGATAGCTAATGAGAGCCTACATATAAAACAGAGAACTTCACTCAGTGCTCTGTGGTGACCTAAGTGGGAAGGGATTCCAAAAAAACAGGGTATATATGTATAGGTATAGCTGATCACTCTGCTGTATAGCACAAGCTAACACGACATCATAAAGCAACTCTACTCCAATTTTTTTAAAAAAAGCATCTTCAGACTTATCAATTTAGAAATGAATGAGACCTTGGCTTTGAATTCAAACCTAGCTTTACATACATCTCACACACTTAGCACAATAATTAGGAACCATGTAAATAAAACTGTAATCAAAAATATCCCCTCATCCTAGCCACCCTCGGGATTGATTTTCAGAGTAGGTGGTGGGCGAGTGACAGCTGCATGGCCTTCCCTTGCGGCACTGTCTCCAGTTCTCAAGCCCCCAGATGTTCATGTTGGTTTGTGAAATACAAGACTGTGGCAGCTCAAGGAGGCAGGTGCCCAGCTAATATTTCACAGTCGGCCTGATTCAAACAAGCAAATGAGAACAAGTAGGAAGTGCAATGGTCTTTGAATTTGGAGGGGAAACAGCCAGGTAAAGGATAAGATGCTTACTATCACAAACCTCATAAAAGAATCTTTCTCCTTCCTTCCTCTGCTCATGGAATTGCAAGTCAGAGATGTTAGACAAAGACACAACACATTACAGACACAGTACACAACACAGTTTTGGCAGAGATTTTTGAGATGCAAAAAATAAACCAGCAGTACATCAAAAACCACTGTGCAACAAAGCACACTGCAGAAGAAAATCAGTATTAAGCTGACATTGCACAGAACAGTAAAAGGCATCTGCAATGGTGGAACTTTACAGATCATTAGCATATACATAAATATACTTAATTGTGTATATATGACTAAATATATATATACACACACTACTAAAAGTTAGTGACCCATCTTCCTTCTCCTAGTCTTCTGATGTATTTACTGAATTATTGTATTGTGGATAATGATCACTTTAGCTGTTAACAGTATTTTAGATTGTTAGCATTTCCTGTTCTGTAGTGAACCCATGTAAAAACTTGATTGTGTCACTTTCCTTAGCAAAGAAATATATGCTGCTAATGATCTCTAAGGAGATATTTAGCAACTGTAGGCATACAAATGTACTCACCTCTTTTCCTCCCATGGATTCAAACACTTTTTCCAGCTGAACCCGCAATTGTTGAATATTGTTCATTAATATACAGGGCTTTAAATAAAACAAACAAAACAAGAAATTCATTAAATTACTGAATGGGTTGGCCTTCAATGTAATAATATATAGCTATCACCAAAATCCTATTCTATTTGGCAAATAGAACAATTATGCCACTTTAAGATTATACTTTTTAAACAGTTTATCATAGAAGAGGGAATATATAGCCACTTTGGGCAATGGAATTTAATACTGTACTTAGCACACCACTGGAGACTTACTACTAGAATTGATTTACTCTTAGCAATGTGGCATTTTATACTTCAAAATTAATGAAATTCCGATTTTTTTTAAGATTTACTTTAAGAAAAACAAATTAGTTTAAACTATCCTGTTGTTTCATTGTTTCAAAAGCTAAAACATCATCTAAGTTTCAAAATTGAAAACAAAACAAAACCCTTTCAAAAACCTTGAATAAATTCTTACTATTGGTAAAGTCCATACTCTGGTATCGAAGGCCCTTATTTATACAGCTCCAAACCATGTTTTTCTTCTCATCTCCCCCTACTGTATTATGATGAACTCCTCAGCTCCAAGAGGCTTACTCCCCACCCAACACCTGTGCTTTCCAGGCTTGGTGGCTTGGCTTAGCTTCTGGGCCTTTCACTTGAACCTTTTCTATTTGAGTCACATCCATCATTCAGGTTAGGGCCTTCATTTTCCCAGGTGTATCCTTTTGTCACTCACTTGACATTTGTTTTATTTAACTTCACAACTGACTTGCTTTTGACGGTCTTGCCAGCTGACCTTAAAAGCACTGTATGCACCGCTGTGTCTTTTTCTGCTTTCTCTTCCAGAGTACCACATAGAGCCTCACACATTATACATACTTTAAAATTGTCCCTTGACTTTTCAAGGAGGCAGAGATATAACAATAACATAAAGATGTAAAGCTTTGTGAAAGGGTTAGATGTGTCCTCAGAATAGTTGAAATTAATTTATAACAATTCAGCATAGCTATGGGATAACTTAATATTTGCTACATGCTGATTCTGAAGAACCAGCATATCAGGGGAAGAAACGAGTCAAAGAAAGGAAAATGGATATGCCTTCCAAGGTGCTGGGAAATGAGCCAATAATGAACCAGAGAGAAACCTGCAAAGGACTTCCAGGATATCAGAGAGGTGTTAGTGCTCATCAGTGGAAAGATTTTTATCATTGTTTTAACCACATTACACACCTTTGAAGAACTTTCTACTTGACCCTTAAAGTGACCACAACCTAACTTGAATTTACAAAAACAATTTAGAACTTCTATTCTCTTAATTTCAGGCACTTAAATATTTTATTTTTATAACAGATTTATCTCCTATAGATTCTGTTCAGTAAGCTGAATCATAGTATTCTACAAAGTGATTTGGATTGCCAGTTGAGAGTCTCTGGATCCAGGTCTAGTCCTTTCTGTAGCATGTATGATCAGATTTTCAGGATTTCAGATTCTTGACCCAGTGTCAACAAACTGAATGAAAAGAGCTTTATCCACTAGGGGACGGGGTCATTGGTTTTTTTTTCTTCTTCTTCTTTTTCATTGCAGAGGGGAAAGAATTAAGGAAGAGCACAGCTCTTAATAAGAAGCAGGAAGACTCCAAGGGTAAAGGCTGTATCATCCTGCTTTCCATGGTTCTAAGTTATCTGGGTAGACTGATTATTTGATATTAGCATTCAAGCTTATCTCTTTTTTTTGATACACATAATAGGACTTTAGTTCTAGCTTTACACATTAAACCAACTCCAAGCCTTTTTAATGAAATAATTTCCAATGGAAAAGAGCTACTGAGAAGCAAAATGAACAAAGACACTTGGACTAACTTGGCATAGATTGCTACTGACCTGAGTAAGGCTACATATGAGAAAAGAGATGCAGTTATCCAGAGGGAAATAAAAAGAAATATGAGACATTCCTCTTTGATTAAGCTTCTGCTGACCTTGAGATGTTCAGATCTCAATTTTATTGAATCAATTTATCAAATCACTACTGAGAATTGAATTATACAACTCTACCTTAATCAGGGAACAGCTTTTACTTACTTCTCTAGTAAATGAACAACAAATAAACAACTAAAATACTCACAGTAAAGGGAATATTAACCTGATTTCACTAGTGGGTTGTATTTTTTAAGATCCCACCAAATTATGTTTCTGAGTTGAAAAAGACTTTTAAAATAAATCAAGTAATTCTGATTTAGATAATATTGTTTTGCTGTAATGTGGAATGTCGAAGACTGGATTAAAAACTTGTGACCCATTCCAAATTTAAAATGTCACAGAATAAAAAAAAATTATTCTGTCACAGATATTTTGTTTAACAGTCATCTTTAATTCCGAGCTCCTGGGAAAGCAAATATCACAGTCATCTCTTAGGTGTCTCTCTTTAAAAGTTTCCAGTGCTATTTGCAGATAAAATGGGAATATTGTCATAAGTATACAGGGAAAACAAAAAATAATTTTCAATGTTCTTGATATTTAAAGATATTTTAAAATTTATATCTGAAACAACAGTGATACTTACACACACAAATGTGCAAAAGCACTTCTTCAATCTATCTTAGTTGAAAGCTTAAACTAAGTAGTTGACTGATACCCTTTTATGGAAAAGCTAAAATAACACTTGGCATTTAAATCAAAGTCTAAGGCTGGTCAAGACATCAGTAATTAGGAAAGAAAAGCATCAAGGAAGGAAAAGTAAGCTTGCTATCCTATTTCAATGATTTTTTTTCTTTATAAAAATTTCATTTTGAACAGTATAAAATATAAAGAAAAATACAGAGGATAATATAATGCTGATTTATATTTTTCATATTAAAGATAAAATAAACTATAAATGTCAAAACATTAAGTAGAAGTCTGTAGGGGTTTTTTAAAGCTGTTTTTGCTTTCTGAATGACAGGAATTGGCCTTGATAATTCATAGCCACCTTTCAAAATCTTCAATTTTTGATACCAAGGAAGTCAGAATCTTTTCTGAAATTATCTGGCACTGTTTTGATTTCCAACATATTATTTTTCAGCTGTATTATAAATTTAACTATAACTAGATGCTTTCAATAAATAAATACTCTATCTTGTCTATTAGAATATTTGTAATCAATGGCAATTAGAAATCACTACTGAGACATCCAGGCATTTCAATAAATTTCTGGGCAGCATTTTCACTTAATGGAAAGGAGAATCTTCTGGGACCCTCAAGAACTGTTAGGGCTGACTTATCTTAATGAGCTGTCAGCAAGAGGTCAATGAGGTTTCAGCAAGAATTCTCTTTGAGATTTGCTGGATAGTGGGAACTGATTTTTTGACAGAGGAAAAAATCCCTGATTTTTCTCTTTAAAAATCTAGTACTGACTTTTAAAATATTTTTCAATGTTTTAAAAAATTCTTATAATGTTACCAACATATTTCTCCTAAAATTATTATGGTGAATAGAAAAATTTTACCTTCCACCATAAAATAACATTGATTGTATTCCAAATTACTTTTGGTTTATCTCACTTCTCTTTATTCCTTTCATTAATCTGTAATATTGGCTTAGATTTTATCAACATTTCTCAATCATCCAAAAAATAAGATGGTAAGTTAATAATTCAGAGTATAGATTAGTATCACTCCTTACTTTAACCATTGTTTTCCATTTATTTGAAAACTAAAAGAATAAATTATACTCATTTTGGTATTGATGCCAAAACTACACTATTTGTGTGAACATTGAACTTTTTAACTCCTAGGTCCCAGCTCCAGTGTTTACAATGACGTGGGGTTTCAGTTGTCTTTATGAGTCTTACTCATCGTCATGGAAAACCACAAGCTGACTCGCACTGAGATGCTCTCAACCTTCCTCTGAATTCTATTTTATACCAGTTCAGGACTACTAGAAAGCTTTCTAACAGTCTCCTGAGATCTCTATTTTTTATCATCTATATGAAACAGAAAGAAAATTGCTTACTTATATCAGTTCTCAATTGAGGACCATTTGAACATAGAGACATTTTTACTTACCACATTTTCCTTATCACAGTATGAACTGAAATCACTTGATACAATTGCAGCATACTGAAGTAGTACTTTATTGATGGTCTAGGAAAAAAAATTGTGAAATTCATTCAGGTAGGTAAAACTTTATATGTACATATATATCTACATATGTATCTATCCCCACAAACACACACAATCTGGGTTATGTTAATCAGAAAACTTCAAAAGACTTTTTCAGATGAACAAGGGTCAACACGTGAGCTCAGCTGCTCAGCCATTTCTGACTCTCTGTGATCTCATGGACTGCAGCCCACCAGGCTCCTCTGTCCATGGGATTTCCCAGGCAAGAATACTGGAGTGGGTTGCTATTTCCTTCTCCAGGGGATCTTCCAACCCAGGGATGGAACTGGAGTCTCCTGCATTAGCAGGCAGATTCTTTTAACCACTGACTGGGAAGCCAAACAAGGGCCATAGTGAAGTGAAGTCACTCAGTCGTGTCCAACTCTTTGTGACCCCATGGACTGTAGCCTGCCAGGCTCCTCCGTCCATGATATTTTCCAGGCAAGAATACTGGAGTGGGTTGCCATTCCCTTTTCCAGGAGATATTCCCGACCCAGGGATTGAACCCAGGTTTCCCATACTGTAGGCAGACGCTTTACCATCTGAGCCACCAGGGAAGTCAACAAGGGCTATAGTAGTGACTAAATCTATACCTTTGCCAAAAGAAGGATTTCAAACTTATATTTAAATGACAATTTGTAATATTTCTGAGTACATTTGGAAGATAGTCCACATGCATCCATTCTATTTTAATACAACCAGCTCCATCACAAAATGATTTATTTCTAACTTAAGATTCAGGAGGTATATTGTTTGGTGGTACCTCCTCTATGCCTGGATACTTATTACCTAATGCCCCCAATGACTTTTTTCTTTTCCTGAATGATTGACACTTTATGCTTTCATTATCTGGCATGATTTCTAGTTGCCATCCCCTCTTCATCCCCCCACGGCCCCCAACAACACATAACTCTACCATGACAAAATTCCTTTTAGTGGTTCTTTTTTCAACTTTCTACAATATTCCTGAATTATGAGTGGGGTCAGAACATACCCATATGTGTCACTTAGCAATGAATATTTTCAATGATACAGAGCCTTACTAATAACAAAGAAAACCTCTTAAGACCTAAATTTCGGCTTTTGTTGCATCACAGCATCTATTAATTTACCATTAATATAGTAAGTTATTTATTGATGCAATACTTGCTAAAAACACTGCCTAATCTTCCCCTCCTTGGCCTTTTTAATCCTAATTCCACATTTTCCTTCTCTATCTAATAACTCTTACTGAGCCTAAGGATGCCCTCTGCTTCCATTAACTATGCAAAAATAGGGAAAATGAACAAATTTCATTAGTTGCATTTTAATTACTTAAACAGATATTGATGTGTTTGCAGGCTACTGCTATTTCTTACAGAGTTTGAATTATTCTAAGTCCAAAGTGGACATGATTTTCTTAGAAGAGAAAAAGCAACAAGAGCAGTAAATAGAGATCATCTCTTTTCATAGAAAAGCAAAGACACAAAAGCATTTTTATGTACATTCTTCTGAATTTTGTGACTCAAAATCAACTTGGGGAGATAGTCCAAGAAGTTAAGCTGAAGGAGAGATGTATAATTTGCAGACCTGAAATCACAGAACATGACTATGAACTCATTTTATAGACTTTAAAAATCACAATGAAAACCTGAAACCTGATATTAGGGCTAACAGGCAGAAATAAAATCAATAATTTGTGGAAAGAAAAGAAAGCATTGTTGCTCAGTCATGTCCAGCTCTTTGCGACCCTATGGACAGTAGCCTGCCAGGGTCCGCTGTCCTTAGAATTCTCCAGGCAAGAATACTGGAGTGGATTGCCTTTCCCTTCTTCAAGGGATCTTCCCAACCCAGGGATAGAATCCAGGTCTCCAGCACTTCAGGCAGATTCTTTACCAACTAAGCCATCAAAAGTGAAAACATGCATCAATTTAAACAGAAAAGTTGGCTTTGAAAAATATAACATCTTATCAAGCAGTAAACTAACAAATCTAGGAAAACAGGTGGTGGATCAGACTAAAGTATTTTCTAAATGCATCTGTTCAAATTTTATTTTAGACTTCATCTTACCTAATGAGTGCTGATTTACTCATACATATGAACACTACTTTCAGTTTATAGGTTCTTATGACAGTGTCAACTGTAGGAATCAATTCACTATATTGCAAAATTAAAAACCAACAGAAGCCTGCCTTTAGGAGCTTGTTGCATCTCAGACTATCATGTGTTCAAAATTTAGTTTGAGCAGGGGAATCCAGACAACCATTTCTGATTATTCTCAGCATCTCCACATGGTCTAATTCTTGCCTCTGCTTCATGGGAATTATGAAGTGATTTGCTTGAATTCCAGCTGGGAGGCAACTGATCCTAGGATCTCACATCTAATAACCTACAAATGCCAGAAGTTTGCAAGTCAGGATAGGCTGCATGTAAGGAAAAGGGCTTTGTCATGTACAATGTAGTTTAAGACCTTGTGCTCATCGAATTGTCAGTACACTGGCTGTAACAATATCCATTTATTTGTGAGTATATAAAGTACATCTAAATGTGTTCATGTACATTTCAGGGGCAACTTCAATGTCATTCTAACTTATTCAACAAAGAAAAATCACTATTAGACATTTCTTAATTAATACTAGTGACTACAGCTGAACCTTGAACAACCAGAGGGTTAGGGACACCAACTCTTTGCACAGCGAAAAACTGACTTGTAGCTTACAGTGAAAGCATTAGTAGCTCAGTAGTGTCCAACTCCTTGACACCCCGCGGACTATAACTTGCCAGGCTCCTCTGTCTATGAAATTCTCCAGGCAAGAATACTGGAGTGGATAGTCACTCCCTTGTCCAAGGGATCTTCTCAACCCAGGGATCAAACCTGGGTCTTCTGCATTGCAGTGGATCCTTTACTGTCTGAGCCACCTGTATTCACAGTTCATCCATATCCCTGGATTCAGCTAACCACATATCATATAGTACTGTAAAATTTACTATTTAAAAACTGGACACCCAAAGTTCAAACCATGTTGTTCAAGGGTCTACTGTAGTTAGTTAAGACATATCTATCTGAAGCATTTTTCCAACATCATCATAAGCATCACCTAGGAATTTGTTGGAAATAAATAAATTCCTTGAACCAGGACTTCCCTGGTGGCACCTGACAATGTGGGGAACATGGGTTCAACCCCTGGTCTGGGAAGATTCCACATGCAGCAAAGCAACTAAGACCATGTGCCACAAGCACTGAAGCCCATGTACCCTAGAACGTGTGCTCCACAGGAGAAGCCACTGCAGCAAAGAGCCCCTTTGCTGGACTAGAGAAAGCCCTTGCAAAGCAACAAAGACCTAGTGAAGTCAAAAAAATTAAATCAATTAAAAAAAGATTCACTGGTCGAGTCCCAGGTCTATTGAGCCAGCAATTCTGGGGTTTGTTTTTGCTTACTCACTAAGTCATGTCCAATGCTTTGTGACCCCATCAACTGTAGCCCACAAGGCTCCTCTGTCCCTGGGATTTCCTAGGCAAGAATACTGGAGTGGGTTGTAGAAGTAGACTAAATATCTTGTCAGTACTACTGGGAGGGACATCTAGGAGTATACTCTTACAATCAGGAGGACAAGAACCCTGGACCAAATCCATCTCTGCAGTCACATTTTATGCATAGAGCTTTACAGCATCAGAGCAACATAGAGGACAGGAAGACTACAGTATTTGGTAAATGGCACTAGTGATGCCACTTCAGTGCTTCACACATTGTATTTTAACATATTCAACATAAAACAGAATTCCCTAGGGATGCCTATGTTTGGCTTAAAGGATAAAAATGAATGGTGAGATTTTTTTCTTCAACTTACTAATTGATTTCTGATAACACTGGAATGTGAAAGTAATATAGATTGGTGGATGAAAGTGTTCCGTTCATATCATTTCTAGTCTTCTCTGCATTGTTTAAACCTTCTAACCTTGTTTTGTCATATTAAAATTATGAAAAATAATTGTGTGAATCTCTTGAGGTGGTTGTAAAGAATAAGTGAGACAATACATGTAAAGTGATTAGCACATAGTGGTGCTCAATGAATTATCATTATTATTTTTTAAATTAGGATTAGGTTCCCAGATCACAAAATATGTGTTCTCATTTATCATAATATTGACAACTCTTAGGTAGGAGTCAATTAACATTTGTTGATTTGTTTTTAAGTAGTACTGAAAATATTACTTCATTGTTCTTTTAACTGAAGTACTTATACTTGTCAAGAGCAATAAGACAGCCATAGGAATATTCTCCAACCACATGCCTTTTCCCACTCATCACAGCTCCTGAATGTACCTGCTATGGAATTTAAAGCATTTGCTTGGCACCTGATTCAGTCTTTTATATGCTTTAGTGAAAATAAATCATGTTTTTAAGATCCAGTTGACAGTGCTAACTCCTCTTAAATGTCTGAAGACATCATTAATGTGTCTTTCCTCCAGGGGATGGTTTAAATCAGTCTATGTCCCAGAAAGATAATAGGATTTCAGTATCTCTTGATATAAGGATCCCAATCCTAAGAAGGATAGGGTTTTCAAGACCAATGGTCACAGATGATGAAATCAACTTCAGTAGTCTGCAGTTCCTATGAAATAGCTAATTAGATTAACCACAAAGTCCCATTTTTAAAATAATCATGCTAATAAAAGTTTATTTTTCCATGAAATTTGCCAATTTCTATTTTCCTAGAAAATGTTTTTCATTCCTTGTGATAATTCATCTCCTTATGATAGTAACTGGTTAGTATCGAATGTCCATGGGTTAAAAGTGCTTTTATTTCACTGAAATTATTTTATTCTGCCAATAAAAACTCACTTTTCCTCAGTGATACATGCAGCCTAATTCTTTTCCTCTTGCTTCAGACAGTCCTCCCACTCTGGGCTTCTTTGCCCCCATCTTACATAACCTGACTACTCTGTGAATTCTACTTTTGTAATATGTGTAATTCTTATCTGATCCTGCTTCCACTACAGAGTTTCAGAAATAGCATGTGACATACTTTTAAAAACACTGTCCCTAATGACCCTATTTCATTCTTTTCTTGGCAGTCATCCAAAACACAGCTGCTAGTCAAGAAAAGACTTCGAGATTTTTTTTAGAATAATTCTCCTGCAAAATTCACTGCAGATTTCCCCATAGTGGGAAATTGGAATCAGCTACTCAAGAAAGTTGCGATAAATGATTTTTAACTATTATCTCTAAAAGTGGGAGGTTACCTTAGTCTTCCTAGTTAGCAGATACAAAAACTGGAGTTCAAAGTATTTCATGGCAGACAAATATTTTAAAACATTTTAGGCTGACAGCTGCTTGTCTGCCTAAGAGCCTTCACGGGCTCCTCATTTTTTACTAAAGAAATTCAGCCACTTCGCCTGCTCTTTAAGACTGTTTACAACAAGAGCCTAATATTCCAACTGTAGTTCCACAGCCCTCTATAAATCTTATGCTCTTTCCTTAGTGGGATCTCTCAAGCTAGAAGTCCTGAGTTGCAGAATAGCGGAGGATGACAAAGATTCACTATTGAGCAAGCTCTGCCCAGGCTCCTCTGAGTCCCCTTCTCAACTGGGCCTTAACCTTGGCTTATAAAGACTTGAACAAAACAGTAGCAGCATTTCTAAGAGTTCAAAGACACACCTCTTGGATGATCCCACATCCCTTAAAGTGCCTGCCTGAAAAAACCCAAGGCTGCCAAAAGATTTACCATTTATTCTAGCCAACACCTGAAGATAGGGTCCTATCTTCCAGCCTCTGTGGAAGGGAAGGGGCCAAGTACCAGTCAGCAAACTAGGTGGGCTTCCCATGGGTCAAGCCCCTCTCCCGCTCTTTGAGCTCCGACTTGTGCCCTCCCTGTTCCTGCATTCTGCCTCTGAAACACCCAGTGATGGCTGTGCAAATCACAACAGTCTGTTTAGTCTGGACTCTCCCCCACTGCAGTAGGTTATTACTGATTAAAATCTGTCCTTACCACTTTGACTAGTGTATCTGGCTTTGTTTATTTATTTATTTTTACCAAAGGCTGATGTTTGCTGGGTAGGAAGTCAATCTTTGTGGTGTTAAATCATACAGTTTCTTGGTTTACTAGTTACCTCAGCATAAATTAACTGTCCTACTACAGTTAATAAAGATGCTGAAGTCCTTTCCTAATCCACTTGTCAGTGAAAGAGACTTACACTTTTCTAAGAACCAGAGCCAACAACAGGGCCTGCCTCTTGCCTTGCATTCACAAAGGATCTCAAACTTAGACTTTTTGTGATAATGCAAATGAAGTAATCTCCCTTTGTGTTTGTATCTGTGGTTAAAAGCAGGGGCATGGTAAATATGTACATCCTTTATAGGCTGAATTGTGTCCCCTCAAAATTTATTTGTTGAAACACTAACTCCCAGTATCTCAGAAGATGAATTTATTTGGAGACAGGATCTTTCGAGAAGTGAGTTAGTTAAAATAAGGCCAATAAGGTAAGCTCTAATCCAATATGATTGGTGTCTTTCTAAGAAGAGAAAATTTAGACACACATAGAAACAAATGGTAACTCACTCCATATTCTTGCCTGGAAAATTCCATGGACAGAGGAGCCTGGAGGACTATCATCCATGGGGTCACAAAGAGTCAGACAGGACTGAGCAACTGAGTGCACGCAGGAACACAAGGGGTGTATGTACACAAAGGAAAGACTGTCTGGACACACTAAGGTAGTCAATTGCTAGATCGAGAGAGTGGCCTCAGAAGAAAGCAAACATTATGACACTCTGATCTTGAATGTATTACAGTAGTTTCCAGAACTGGGAGATCATTATTTTCTATGGTTTACATCACCATTCTGTGGTATTTTATTTAAGGCAAACCTGGCAAATTAATACATCTTAAATATTGTAAACAAGTTCACTGAGTTTTGGCCTTTATTTTTTAACATCACACACACACATACTCACATGGCCTTTTTCAGCCTCTGAGATACCTTGATTATAGCATTTGACTTTTTCATAGCTGTCTACAGATTTGGCCATCTCATGATAAGTTTGCTAAAGTCAGAGATTGTGCTTATTCATGACTACATCTCTGAAAGTGGCTGGTAAAGTGTGCAGGTGAGGCAATGAGGAAGCCCTTGTCAAATAAACAGCCAAGACCTCCACCATTATCCAACCACAGGGCCATCAGGCAGAGGATTGTGTAGAAGGTCCTTGCTCTCCATCCTTACATTTGTTGTATAACTACTCTGATTCAAAATCTCCAGATATTTACTATTTCTTAAATAGTTCAGACGATTGAGTCTAAACTTCTCAACCTGGGAAGCAGAGCTTTTCAAGATCTGGAGACATCTTCACTTTCCCAACCTTTTCCTCTCCCAGAACAGATCTTTTTTTTTTTTTTTTTTGCCAGATCCTTTCTCCCTGTTCTTCACAGGCCAAGTTCAGCTTTTCCTATCTGTTCCCGCTATTCCCATGGCTTATGATACTTTTCTAACATTACCTTTTTAGGCTGAATGAGCCCTCTTTTCCTAGGGAAACTTTGTCTATTTTAGTTCTCATTAGTTTTCCTTCTGCTCAACTTACTGTGGATTCCACTGTTCTTGAGACTGAATTGTCCCTCTACATGAATATCCCTCTTTGTGCCACCTTCCAATTAGTTAATGTCAAGTGGTCTTGATTATCCGTCTATCTATCTATTTATCTATCTATCTGTCTGTCTGTCTGTCTTTAAGATCTGAAGGACAGAGACAACATCTTTTAGTTCTTATATTTCCCTTGAAACTTTTGCAAAGTAGTAAGTACTTTATAAGCCTTCTTAGGCAATAAGAGGAGGAAGAGGTCTTAAGAGAAGTCTGGTTGCTCAAAATCAACTAACAAAAGCCTATTCATAAAAATCAAGGCAACTGCTCAGACTCACACTATAGTTATTGGCTGATTTGAAATTAGAACTCAATTTTCATTACTCCAAGTTCAACATATTTTGTGCTGCAGTGTATTACTGGTAAAAAAAAAAAATACTTGCCATTTGAATATGAAATTCCAAGATTTATTTTCTGCTACAAAGCTGAAATGTAAATTAATATGGCCACCCATAGTAGTCTCANTAGTCTCATCAATTACAAATGACTGAGTCATTCGTGTGAATAGTAACTTGATTTTTTTAGATGATAAATCTATATTTAAGAAAAAAGAAGGGCAAAAGACAGTCAGGTGACAAACATGAAACAGTCTTTTTTTGCTGGGATTAGAAAACTAAATTGGGGTAGTGGTCAGACAAGACTACTGCTATAAAATAACAGCATTTTTCAGATTCTGTGCAGGAAAATAATAACATGCCATAGTCCCTGGTGGTTCAGTGGTAAAGAATCCACCTGCAATGCAGAAGACCTGGGTTTGATCCCTGGGTCTGGATGATGCCCTGGAGAAGGGAACAGCAACTCACTCCAGTGCTCTTGCCTGGAGACTTTCATGGGCAGAGGAGCCTGGTGGCGCACACACACACACACTCTCTTTTTTTCACCCCCCCCCACCCCCAGCAAAGAAAGGATTCAGTCCATTTAACCTACCTTTGCAAATCTTCTCATTAAGTGAGATAATGCTTCAGGATTAGGGCATTCCAGTTTCTTAATAATCTCAAAGCTCTGATTAAGCTGAGCAAAAACATCAACCACGGAGCAAGAGAAGAGCGCATGATCAGATGTCTGTTGGAACTGAGGAAAGAGAAGATGAAACCATCCCCGAAGCATATTAGATGGACTGCAGAAAGAATTTTCATTATTTCTCAAAACAACTCAATCTCCTATATCATGTGCCTTCATTTCCCAGGAAGAAAATGCTTGTTCATTTTAAAATCATTTCCTTTTCTGAAAAGTGTAGTAAAACTAGTATCACGAGGCAGGTTATTACTAATTGAACTGGGGGAGTAGTTTTNGGCAGGTTATTACTAATTGAACTGGGGGAGTATTTTTTTTTTTTTTTTCAATTTCTCATTCCCCACAGGCATTAGGATGGTTTAGCAAGCTGATTGTGGCTCGAGACATTTGATTTACTCTAGAGGGATTGGGAGGGTATCTGTCCCTAATCTTGGAATCCTGGAAAGGTTCCAGAGCAAGAGGGAAGCTTTGTATAAGCCCACTGAACTTGTTGGAGAAGGAAATGGCAACCCACTCCAGTATTCTTGCCTGGAGAATCCCATGGACGGAGGAGCTTGGTGGGCTGCAGTCCACCGGTCGCAAAGAGTCAGACATGACTGAACGACTACACTTTCACTGAACTTGTAGATTCAGGCCAATTCAAGGAGTAAAGAATCTTGGGGCAAAAGGGTGATTTTTTTTTTTTTTTTTTAAGCAATTCCCTAGGTGTCTTATCAGACTTTAAAATTTTGTTCTAATTATGTTTTGATAATTAGAGGATTAAAATAAACCTTAATTAATAGCAATAAACCTAACAATTCCCATTAGCTTAAAAGTGAGCAGTATGAATAAATCTCAACAATAAGCAATCTGAAAGTCATTTAAACTCACTCCATCTTTTTTGTCTCTTCCCAGGGCTCCATGTAGGAACTCCATTGACACATCTTCATTTTCATCTAGCCACTGCATGACAAAAGGTTCAAACCACCTGAGAAAAATTAATATTATGACATACTATTAAAGATGTCATTCACACATAATTAACAGTAAATGCAGGATTGCTCTTTTCTTATCTGAGAGTAATTCAGGACCGAAAACCTCTTTTCATTCTCTTTTTTTAGTTCTGCTACCTTGAAGACCTTTATCTTCACTTCTTAAATGTATCCCCTTCTCGGAATTTCCTGGCAGTGCAGTGGTTAGGACTCTGAGCTACCACTGCTGGGGGCATGGGTTCAGTCCCTGTTTGGGGATCTAAGATCCTACATGCTGTGCAGGGTGGCCAATATCTATTTATCATCTATCTATCTAACTTTCCCTGTTACCTTCAGTCCCTTCCTTTCTCTTGACCCTTCTCATGCTGTTTCATGATTAGTTCCCAATTCCCACTCTATGATTCTCTTTACAATTCAAAATCCTATAAAATGTAGATCTTGTATGCTGTCTGCCCCATTGTGTCATTCTCTTATTTCTCAGGGTTTTGCCATCTGGCTTTCATCTACCATAACTCCTCTCCTGTAACTGGTCCTGCAGGCTCATCTTTAAATTTTAATGATCTGCAGTCAACCTGCAGTTGGGTTTTGTGAATGGTCCAAGTTTCAAAGTTCTTTTTTCCATATGGATGTATAATGGATGTACAGTTGTCTAGCACCATTTAGAAGGTCATCCTTACCCCCATTGCTTTGAGTTGGCATCTTTGATGCAAATCAATTAACAGCAACGAGTGGATTTGTCTTCAGACTATTTCATCCATCTATTTGTTACACACAACACTATACAATTAATAATTAGCTTTTGGATATGTCTTGACAACTGATAGTGCAGTTCTCCAACACTTTTACTTCCTCTTCAAGGTTGCTGTGGCTAGTCTTGGCCCTTTGTATTTCTATGTACTACATTTTTTTGAACAAACTTGTCAATCTGCACAAAAAGAGCTGCTATGCTCCTTATGGGATTGTATTGCATCAATGAAGGGAGAACTATCGTCTTTACAATAACGCATCTTGTAAGGAATATTGTATATTTTTATTGAGTACATCTTAAGTATCTCTCAGTAATATTTTATAGTTTCCTGAATAGAGGGCATGCACATCTTTCATCACAGGTCTTTATCATGGTTTTAATGTCTTTTAAATGGTATTATGTATATGTAAATTTCTAATTGGGGCTATCATATAGAAATTCAGTGAAGTTACTACATTCACGTTTTAGATTCTATTAGTTTTCCCATAGTTTCTTTTGAATTTGCTAGATGTATAATTATGTCATAATAA
>SJYQ01000917.1:82915-93269 GCA_006410935.1 Redunca redunca | reverse complement strand
GACTTCTAGCACAATGTTAAATAAAATTGATTTTATCAGTTATCAGTTTTGTTCTTTTTTAAAAAATTCATTTTGTAGAAATATAGTTGATTTACAATGTTGTATTAATTTCTACTGTACAGTAAAGTGATTCAGGTATATACGTGTGTGTGTGTGTGTGTGTGTTCAGTTGTGTCTGACTCTTTGCAACTCCATGGACTGTGGCCTGCCAGGCTCCTCTGTCCATGGAATTTTCCAGGCAAGAATACTGGAGTGGGTAGTCATTTCCTCCTCCAGGGGATCTTCCCAACCCAGGGATTGAACCCATGTCTCTTGTGTCTCCTGCACTGGCAGGCGGATTCCTTACCACTGGGGAGTCCTATATATATATGTGTGTGTGTGTGTGTGTGTATATATATATATACACACACATACATATATATATATATGTATGTATGTGTATATATGTGTGTGTGTGTGTATATATATATATAATTGGTTATTCTTGATCTCATGGGGAAGTTCTCAAAATTTTATCTATAAGTATGTTTGTATAGTTTGTTTAAATGGGGGGTGGTTCTTTTATTAGATTAAAAGAGTTTCCTTGATTTTTAATTAAAGTTCTATTTTATCTAATTATTGCTATAAGTTTAGTGTAATGATTGTAGGAATTTTCTCCTTCATAATTTAAATATGGTGAATTGTGTTCATTGCTTTTAAAATGTATAATCTCATATCCCAGGAATAAATTCCCCTTTGTCATGTTTATATTAGCCTTTTTATATTAGCTAATATTTCATTTATTTTTTTAACTATGTTCAGAGAGAAACTGGCCTGTAATTATTCTTGCTTGCTGTGTTCTCAATGAGTTTTAATAGTCAGGATATGCTGACCTTAAAAATGGTTTGAGAAGTATTCCTACCTTCTCTGGAACAGTTTGTGTGACATTGGTGATATTCTTTCTTAAACATTTGGAAGAATTCCATTTGGAGCCATCTGGGCATGGAGTTTTAATTGTAACATGAGCTTTAATTAAGGATTCAAATTTTAAAATACTTACAGACCCATTCAGATTTTATGTTTTTTGTTATGCTAGCTTGGTTTTAGTTTTAAAGGAATTTATACATTTTGTCTAACTTTTAAATGGCCTACCATAAATGCTCTCTTAATAATTTTTTATCTTTGTAGGATCTTTTGTCATATCTTTTCCTGATAATGGTAATTTGTGACATTTTTTTTTTGCACTGCCCTTGCTAAGGTTTCTTGGATTTTTATCATCTTCTCTAAAACACACTTGGCTTTTTAATTCCAGGTGACACAGTGGTAAAGAATCTGCCTACCAAAGCAGAAGACAGGAGAGATGCAGGTTTGATCCCTGGGTTTGGAAGATCCCTTGGAGTAAGAAATGGCAACCCACTCAAGTATTCTTGCCTGGAAAATTCAATGGACAGAGCAATCTGACAGGCTTCATTCAGCCCATGGGGTTGCAAAGACTCGGACAGGACCGAGCACATAAAACTTTCTGCTTTATTTTTATCCCAGGTCATGTTGATATTTATTTTTTCTATTTTCTCTTGATTTTAAATATTTTTTTCTGATAACTTACATCACTGATTTTATAGTTTTTCCTTTCTTTGTATAGAATGAGAGCCATAAATTTTCCTCTATTTCCTGTTTTAGCTGTAATCCACAAGTTTTAACATGTAGTTAAAAATACTGTGTAATTTACACTGTGGTTTATTTTTTGACATATGAATGATCTAGAGTATCTGCTTAATTTCCTATCTGTGGTACAAGAGCATACATTATATTTTCTAAGCTTTTAAAATTCATTATATTTGCTTTGGGGTCTAGCAGATAGTCTGTTTTGGTAAGTGCATCATATGTGTCTGTTAAAATATGTATCTCACTGCTGGTTAAATATAAATTATAGATAGGTATTCTGTGTATGCATGTGTGTGTAAATGATATCTATGAAAATTTGTTGAAACTCTGGGTGAGCAGATAGAGATATATCTGGGTAGATAAGTGTCTCTAAGTGTTTTATTCATGCTTTTGAAACGTCTTTATTAATGACATTTTTGTCTGATTCTTCAGTTTCTGAAAGAATTGTAATCTCCAAATAGGATTGTAGATTTTATTTTTCATTTTATTTCTGACAATTTTTGCTTTATATATTTTGCTGACATGTCATTTACAAATTTAGAAATAATATATCTTTTTAAACTTTATTTTTGAAAAATTTTAATTGAAGTACAGTTGATTTACAATGTTGTGTTAGTTCCTGGTGTACAAGAAAGTGAGTTAGTTGTATATATTACATTATATATTCTTTTAGATGTTCTTTTCCACTTTGGTTTGTATGGGGTACTGATTATAGTTCCTGTGCTAAACAGTAGGGCTTTGTTTATCTATTTTATATATAGTAGTTTGTATCTGTTAATCCCCAGTCTCCTAATTTATCCTATCCCACCTTACCCCTTTGGTAACCATAAGATTGCTTTCTGTGTCTATGAGTATTTGTTTTGTAAATCAGTTCATTTGTATCATATTTTTTATTTCATAAATGTGATATCATATGGTATTTTTCTCTGACTTACTTAGTATGATAACCTCTAGGTCCATTCCTGTTGCTGCAAATGGCAATATCCATTCTTTTTATAGATAAGTAATATTCCATTGTATATTTGATCCACATTTTCTTTATCCATTCATCTGTCAATGGATATTTAGGTTGCTTCCATGACTTGCCTATTGTAAAATATTGTTGCTATGAATTTGAAGGTGCATGTGTCTTTTCAAGTCAGTTTTTTCCAGATATATGCCTAGGAGTGAGATTGCTGAATCATAGGATAACTCTATCTTTAGCTTTTTGGGGAACCCCCATACTGTTTTCCATAGTGGCTGAACCAATATGCATTCCCACCAACAGTGTAGGAGGGATCCCTTTTCTCAACACCTCAGCATTTGTTATTTGTAGACTTTTTGATGTTGGCCATTCTGACCTGTGTGAGGTGATATCTCAGTAGTTTTGATTTGCATTTCTCTAATTAGTTTTGTTGAGCATCTTTCCATGTGCCTATTGACCATCTGTATATCTTTGGGGAACTATCTTGGTCTTCTGCCCAATTTTTTTAAGCTTGAACAAATAGAAAAATTATATTTACTTATTGTTCTGCACATTTTTTGATTGGAGTGTTCTTGTTGTTGTTGTTGAGTCATGTGAACTGTTTTTGTATTTTTGAATTTAATCCCTTGTTTGTCATGCTGTTTGCAAATATTCTCTCCCATTCCGTAGGTTGTCTTTTCATTTTGTTTGTGGCTTTTTTTGCTGTGCAAAAGCTTGTTTGATTTGGTACCATTTGTTTATTTTTGTTTTCAATTCTATTGCCTTAGGAGACTAACCTAATAAAAAACACTGATAGGATTTATATCAGAGAATGTTTGCCTGTGTTTTCTTACAGGAGTTTTATGGTGTCCTATTTGAACATAGTGTGAGAGTATGTTCTAACTTCATTGACATACATGTAGCTGTCCAGCTTTCTCAACATCACTTGCTAAAGAGACTGTCTTTATATTTTGTATATTTTTGCCATCTTTGTTGAAGATTAATTGATTATAGGTTGTGTGGGTTTATTTCTGAGCTCTCTATTCTGCTCCATTAATCCATTTATCTGTTTTTGTGCCAGTAACATGCTGTTTTGATTGCTGTTACTTTGTAGTATTGTCTGTAGTCTGGGAGGGTTATTCCTCCAGTTTTGTTCTTTTTCCTCAGAATTGTTTTGGCAATTCGGGGTCTTCCATGGTGAGATATAAATTTTAGGATTATTTGCTCTTGTTCTGTGAAAAATGTCATGGGTAATTTGATGGGGATCACATTAAATCTGTAGATTACTTTGGATGCTATGGCCATTTAACAATATTAATTCTTCCAATCCAAGAACATGCGATATCTTTCCATTGGAAATGAAACATCTTTTTGTTGAATTGCTCCCTTAATTATCATGAAAAATTTCTCTCAAAGTGTTTATCTTAAAATCTACGTTCTTAATATTAATATAGCCGCATAATTTTCCTTTCAATTATTTTTTCATACTTTAACATTTCTAGACTCTCACGTTTTAGGTGAATAAATTATAAGAAAGATATTTGGGGTTTTACTATTTTATCTAATAGAACAATACTTGTTGGCTAGAATATTAATCTACTTGCACTTACAGTTTACACTTAATTTTCTGATACATTAAATTTTAAATCTATCATCTCTCATCCCCACCCCCAGTTTCCTACTTGCTCTTCATTCCTTTCTTTCTCATTTTTTGCCTTTTACATAGTTTTGTTTTACTCTCTCTTCCTTCCCCATAATCTTATTTAATGCCAAATATTATAACACACACACCCAAGACATAGTAAAAGCTTTTTAAAATGAGTATTTATACCTTCCAAACAATTTGAGAACCTTATGTTAACTCAGTCTATCACTCTTCTATATTTTCATGCTATCTTTGTCCTCTATTTTAATTCTATGCATATTTTATTCTACAGATTTTTAAAATTTTATATTGCTAATGTGCTTTAAATGTACTAATTTGTTCATCTTCCCTAATACTTTTAATTCTTTATTACTGTATTCTTACCTTGAGTCATTTTCCTGTCTTGAAGGCTTAGAGTATATTTTTGATGAGAGTCTCCTAGAAATGAATTTTCTTAGGTTTTCAGCTGGGCCTCCCTTGCAGCTCAGTTGGTAAAGAATCTGGCTACAGTACAGAAGACCTGGGTTCTATTCCTGGGTTGGGAAGATCCCCAGTTATATTGTATAAATGTTTTTATTTTCCCTTATTTTTGAAGTATATATTTGACACTTGTAGAATTCTAATTGCTCTCTTTCAGCACTTGAAGATATCATTGCATTGCATTCAGGTTACAGTTACTTCTGTTGAATAATCAGTCAATTATATTACTGCAGCTCTTTTGAAGGTAGTGTCTTCCCTTCCTTGACCCCAGTACACTTAAGTTTTACTTCTTTTTGATTTTAAGCAGTTTTCTATGATGTGCCTGTAGGTAGTTTTCCTTGCATTTATCCTTCTTAGGATTTATAGAAATTCTTAAACTTTAGTTTCAAACTTTTCATCAGTTTTGAAAAATCCACACCTAGTATCTTTTTACACACTGCTCGAATACTATTTATTCTTTCTCTCTTCTCTTTTTTTGGGACCCAATTCATTGTACACCAGACCTTTTAATGATTTGCCCCATATATCCCTGTTTTTTTTTCTTCTCTATTTGTATTTTTTGTTTCTATGGCTCAATTATTTTAGGCCCTCTGCTATGTATATTCTGCCATTAGATCCATCTATTACATTCCTAACTTTTCCTTTTTTAGTTCTATGATGTCCAATTTATTCTTCTTAGAGGTTCCTTTTTACTGTTGAAGTCCTCCCACAATTGGAAGGACATATCAAACTCTGTCTGATAAGGTTAATATCTCTTTTTCTCTTGGATTCTAGTCATTTGGTCCTATTGTCTGGCAATCTTTAACCTTTTAAATATTGTGCATTGTCTATGAAAAACTGTGGAACCTTTGATTTATCATTTCCTTCAGAGCGGATCTAAGTTTCTGCTTGTAGATAGAATGTAGGAAGATCACCAAGATTCAGGAAAGGCTAGGTTTTAGGCTTGTCTATTTCCAGTTTGCCCTTATTTTTAGAAGAGTCCTTCAGGGATCTCACCTGAAAAACTGGGATGTTTATAGTGCTTCTTCTTTCTTAGAAAGCCTTACCTAATTTTTGTCTCCTAAACATTGTGAGAATGTTGAAGTCTCTACATAGGTTTTTAATCTCTTGGTGCTTGCATTCTACTCAATTTCTGCCTCACTCTCCACACAAGGGCAGATTAAGAATCAGAGAACACCTCAAAAAGAAACTGCATACAACATGCTGTACTTACTTCTCTGTAGTCCCCTTTATTCTGAGATCTTGGTCCCACAAGACCAAGCAGCCTTTATAACCCTGAACACCAATGTTTGTTTCTCTAGCCATGGAGATCACTGTAAACTCTGGGTTACTGTTCTCTGTTTGGCCACCATGACTGGTATGGCAAATTGGTACATGCACGTAGCTGGAGAGGACCGGGGGGAAATTGCAACAAACACAGGATTCATCTCAATGCATTTCTTTTCTCAGGGACCTTAATGACTCAATCCTTGATTTGCCTTAGTGCCTCAGTCCTTAGTGACTTGCCTTGATTGCTTTCTGATGCTGTTTAATTTATTCAGCTCTTACAGTTGGTCTTCAGTGAGCATGTTAGTCTAACTACAGTTAGTTCAGACAGAGCCAGAAGCAGAAGTCTCTGGCAAATAGCTCCCCTTTTTATTTCCCTATTCCCAGTCAATGATGTGACCAACACTTAGACACTTGTACTGTATCTTTAACTCTTTCTTCTATCCTCAAGTGTATTTAGTTGACAAATTCTGTAAATTCTATCTTTGAAATTTATCTCCCACACATCTTCATCCCTTATACTTTTACTACAGCCACACTATTATGTGTAAACTTTTTACTTCTCTTGGTATCTCATTCTAGCTTATAAACTTCTATGAGAAAAGTTATATAAATGGGTGTTCTAATCTTATCATTACATTACTCACTACCTTCTAAATCTCTTCTCTACCCCTTCCATTCTTTGACTCTTCCAACCTCCACAATGCCTAATGAAAGTAGCAAAAGCTTCACTGTATTTATATAATCCAGTCAAAAGCACTTTTCGTACATTACTTTCTACTAATTTTGTAAAAATATTGTGTTCTTCACTGAAATTAAACTATTTCCCATGGGCCACAGCCCATGTATTCCTTCTTCCATCATTTCCCTCAGAACTTTTCTTTCCTTTTCTTGTTATAACCTGACCAACCTTTCAAAGTCTATATTAAATGTTACCTTATTCATAAATACTGTGTAGAGTCACTGAAATAGGGGTAATATATCTCTTTTGTGAGACCACACTGCATTTTGCTTATACTACTTGAATTAGTACTTATATCAATTTGCCTTGTTTTATCATGATTTTTGTTCTTGTCCATGTCTCCTTGAGTATAAGCTCCTTTCAAGGCGAGGTCTTTATTTTTTTCTCCATTTCCTACAACACATGGCATAGTGCTAAGGATATGGCAGACCCCTCTCAACAGAATAAAATGGAATTCTGACAAATATCAAATGCACAGTATTATAAATCTGACTGTGTGATTACAATTATATTTGATAGAAGTATGCTTATGACAACGTTATTTGTTTAATAGTGACTTCTATTTTAGAAATATAAATTTCTAAGACATGTTTAGGTTTGAAATAAAGAGAAATATGGATAATATAGATCAATATANTAACAAAATCCGAGTTCAAGCACTTTTATAAGAAATCATTTCATCGTGTGAGCTGTTATGCATTATGTATTTCTTTCTCTTTGACTTGAATATACAAGTAAGACGTACTTACAATTCAATTAAATATGCTTCCTAAAGATATGCAAATCATTTAACACTAATTCCGTAACAGAAACGTCTACATTCAAGTGAAGATTATGAGAAGAGATTTTAGCGCTGCATAATTCAGGTGTAATTTTACAGGACTATGAATTGAGAATAAACTTGGAGGTGAAAAAATCACTACTTACAAGGAGTATTCAGGAACAGCATCCTTGAAGGCAGGAAGTTCCCGCACATATTCATTATAAAACCATTTCACTTTGAAATGCAAATTCATATAATCAGTGCTCTTGCATAACCTCTGCTTTTCATGTTCTGTAATAGATAAAATCAAACATTTAATAATGTGTGGTTTGCCAACAATGCTGTGTTCCAGTCTACTTTTATTATTCTTATTTCAGAAAGGAAGAAAATATTATATCTGAGGTTAAGGCAAAGTGAATTGCTAAAGACAGACCTGAAGTTTTACAAAATGCAAAAATCATCTGTTTGGTTCTGTATAGAGATGTGAATGCTCTAATGTGCTTTCCTGGAAAAGGTGAGCATTGTGCTGAGTTAGAGAGTGATAACATACTAACATTTTTCTATTTATCTGCAAGCTTTCATAGTTTGACTACTTTTAGCTTGATACTAAAGTGCCAGAAAGAATTAAAACTTGTAAGTATGAATAAAACATGAACCAAAGTACGAGGCATAATTCCTAATTAATACTGGAGATGTGAATGAGTAGATCACATTTCTGGCCTGGATATTTAATACTTAAAAAATTAAGGAGAAGAAATATATCTAACTTCTAAGATAGTGGATTTTTTCTTCACCTTTTAAGTTAAACTAAAATTATTTTGTACTCTGTGACTCTTCTGACATTTCTGCAGGATTTTCTTTTCTTTTTTAAAACTCTTACTGGAGTCTAGTTGATTTACAATGTTGTGTCAGTTTCAGGTATACAGTAAAGTGCATCAGTTATTCATACACATATATCAAATTAAAAATATTATTTTCCCATATAGCAATATTTTCTAAATGTAACTTTTAAAAATCTCTTGCTCAAAACTGTAGCTTAAAACCATACTTCAATCTGGACATACAGTACTAGGAAATAGAGACAAAAGTAGTGTTGCTGGACACGTTTATCTTTATTCAATATGAATTTTGGCCAATTCTGTCTAAGTATTCAGTTCAGTTCAGTTCAGTCGCTCAGTCATGTCTGACTCTTTGCAACCCCATGAATCGCAGCACACCAGGCCTCCCTGTCCATCACCAACTCCCGGAGTTCACTCAGACTCACGTCCATCGAGTCAGGGATGCCATCCAGCCATCTATTCTTCTGTCGTCCCCTTCTCCTCCTGGCCCCAAGACACAACCAAACCCAAAATATCCCTAACTATATGCAGGTTGAACGTGTCCTCTGAGAATTTCTAATTGAGGTTCTGTGAATCTCCTTCAAGCTAAGGGCTTTGATTTATAATAGGAACACGCTTTAATTAATATTCCAGGCTAAAAGCACTTGTGGAAGAAATTAGATTGTTATAAAGTAACTGAGGGCATCCCTGTTTTTCAAAACCTTACTCTAGAGGGACTTAAATCCCAATAATAAATGCAAGAGGTAACACCACCCCCAACTGAACATTCTCAAATTATTTAAACAATAATTTAAGACAATTTGCAGAACCAAGAAAAATGCAGAGAGGGAGAACACATACATTTATACACAGAAATAAGAGTAATATATTAGTACCTATAGACCAAAGTCCTAGGCAAAATTATGAATTAGGTGATGTTTTGCTGTTTCCTCCAAATTTATTTCACCCTTTCCCTCTTCACTGCTGGTTCTCTCCCTATCCTTTTTCTTTAGGATGTCTAGTATCCCTCCATACCATAAGAGGAAACACGTATTTGATAAATTTATAGGTCAGAATTTAATGCACTACTACCCTGAAGCCCTGATAAGGGAAGACTCTTGCCCTAACAGCCTACATATAAAGAGGATTCTACTTATCCCAAATGCAAACTCAAAAATTAAATAGCTTGTAGCCTCCTCTATCACTGGGGATCCCACATTTGGCACTAGCACAGAACAAGCCATAACTCTAAACATCTGTCTTTGTGACTAATACCACTTGCTCTTATGATTAATACTCTCTAAAACCCATAGGAACACTGGAATATCTTTTGTTCTCTATTCTAGAAACCGTAGGTGATGGTGTCCAAATGCTATCAAGGTTTGCAGATTGCCATTGTTGACAACAGAAATAGTTACAGATTTGGAATATGGGAAGGAATTTAAGCTATGGAAGCATTTGTGTAAGAGAAAGGATAAACTAATCAACCCACCAGATTCTTTCTCTGGGTGGCATATATGCAGTAGATTATTGCATATGAAAGTATCATTAAGCACCCATTTTCTTTGGGTCCAATTCATGCATTTGAAGATGCTCATGAATCAATGCAGTATGCAAAGCAAATCTACTACTAGCTAGGGGGATATTTTGAATAATCAATGATTCATGTTACTTGTAAAGTTTGTATATATGTAGTTTTCCATATAAGGGCTTCCCTGGTGGTGCAGAGGTTAAAGCGTCTGCCTGCAATGTGGGAGACCCGGGTTCAATCTCTGGATCGGGAAGTTTTCCATATACATATAGCAAGCCTGATATTGGTTTTCTGCCAACTAGATGGTTTTTGAATTCTAGAATTGTCAACATTTTTATGTCTGAAATTTAGATTTATGAGATTTAACTCATTAAATTTTAGCTTTATTCAAGTGATTTATGTAAAAGTTTATATGAACTAATAACTTGCATTTGTCCTCATTTTAACACATATGTTTGTATATTTTAGAAGGAAATACTTTTCTGAAAACTATATTTGAATTACATCCCCCCAAATAGGAAA
>SJYQ01000917.1:72094-82819 GCA_006410935.1 Redunca redunca | reverse complement strand
TCATTTTGAATATTCAAAAAAGTTCATATATAACTTTATTTTTTAATCCTTTAAATATTAAGAACATATGTTCCCAATATGACAAAGGAGGAACACCCTGAGCTGAACTCTCATCAGCACAACAAAATCACAACTACTTACAGAATAATTATTTATGAAAAACACCCAAATCTATCATAAATGACCTTTTACAACTGAAGATAAAAAGGAATACAACCAGGGGGTAGGAGGGCAGAATCGCGGTCCAGTCAAGCCTCATGCCCCTGGGTGGACAATGCACACACAATAATTCCAACTGCAGAGGCTCTCCCTAAGGAAGGAGGGGTCTCAGCCCCACCAGGCTCCCCAGCCCAGGGATCCTGTGCCAGGATGAGCCCCTGAACATTTGGCTTTGAAGACCACTGGGGCTAACTTTCGGAAGAACCAGAAGGTTATGAGAAATAGACTCCGCTCTTAAAGGGCACACACAAAATTTTACACACTTACAGACTCCGGAAAGAAACTGAGATTTGAAAGGAGCCTGGCTGATATTAAGAGGGTCTCCTGTAGAAGCAGGGGGGCAACTGGAGCTCACCCTGGGGACAGAGACACTGGCTAAAGTCACTTTGGCATCCTCCTTGTACCATGTGGACATTAGTGCTAGCAACCAATATTGTTGAACCCTCCCTTTAGCTTGCTAGCCTGGGAACCCAGGGAACCCCCCACCCCACCCCTCACCCCTGACTAGCCTAAGGGCACCAGTGCTGGGATATCTCCTGGTACTCACCAGTGCCAACTACAGCCCCACCCGTCATCAGACAGGCTTCCTTAAGAGTCCCTGAGCCCAGAGCCATCCCTGGACATTACCCGGCTCCCACATACCAGCATGCTGGGGGCCCCCAGGGCCCTGCAGCTACAGACCCTGAGACACAGCTTCACCTACCAGTGGGCAGGCACCAGCCCCAGAATCCTGGGTGCCCTGCCTCCCCCCACCCCCCAATCAGCAAGCCTGCTCTAACCTTAGGATCAGAGCCTCACTCCATCCACCAGTGAGCAGACACCAGCCCAAGGTCAACTTGAGTCCTGCAGCACACCATGGCAGGGTCAAACCCCCCACTGGCAGTCCAGCACCAGCCCAGGACCAGTTGGCCCCTCACCCCAGCAGCAGGTAAACACTAGTTCTGAGAAATCTTGGGGTCTTCAGCCATTCTCCCCACCAGCCCCACTTGCTAGAGAGCTCAGACAAGCTTCAGGACACTCAGGACCCCACAGCCAGCTGTGTCAGGAACAGGCCACAACCATCAACAGTCTGACACCAATTCTGGACTGTTGAACCTTGCAACTAGACTGCTCTGCCCACCAGTCAGTCAGCACTAGCCCCAAGACCTGGTTTCACCTATGTGTGGGGTGGACAACCCAGGATATCCTGGACCCCAACTCCGCCTACCAGTGAGACAGCTCTAGTACCGGGGACCCTATGAATTCTGAAAAACAGCCACCCATGACCCAGCCCAACAATCAGCAGCTGGCAGCCTCAGTGCAAGGCTGGGCCTAGCAAACAGCTGGACCTGGAGCCAGTCATGCCCGCCAGCATGCCCCAGTAGTCTACCCTCCCCAACAGAAGGATCCACACACACAGCCCACACAGGGTACCCTAGCGCAGGCAGCTCTGGTGACCAGTGGGGAGTGGGCTGATGGACGGGATGTCTCCTACAAAAGGCCATTTCTCCAGAGTCAGGAAACATAACCTCTTAGATACAGAGAAATAAAAACAGCAAATCAACAAAATGAGGTGCCAGAGAAACATGGGTTAAAACAAAGGAACATGGTAAAACCCCAGAAAGAGAGCTAAGTGGAGATAGGCAATCTACCTGCAAAAGAGTTCAAGTAATAATTGTAAAGATGATCAAATAACTCAGGAGAAGAATGGAAAAACAGAGTGAGAAGTTAAAACTGTTTAACAGAGATGAAGAATACACAAACTAAATGAAAAATACACTGGAAGGAATCAATGGTAGATTAAATGATACAGAGAAACAGATCAGTGAGCTGGAAGACAGAACAGTGGAAACCACTGAAGCTCAAAAGAAAAAAAAAAGAATAAAAAAATGACGGAGGTTTAATAAATCTCTGGAATAAAATCAAATGTACTAACACTCACATAACAGAGGACCCAGAAGGAGAAGAGAGAGACTGGAGCAGAGAACATGTGTGGTGATATCATATAATAGCTGAAAACTTCCCTAACCTGGAAAAGGAAACAGACCTCCAAGGGCAGAAAGCACAGAGAGTCCCAGACAGGATCTACCCATAGAAGACCACCCCAAGACACACTGTAATTCAAATGGCAAAAATTGAATATAAGAGAAAATATTAACAGTGGCAAGGGAAAAGAAATTAGGGAACTCCCATAAGGCAATGAGCTGATTTTCAGTTGAAACTAGAGTAATAAAAGAGAAAAACCTACAACCAAGGATAGTCTATCACTGAGATTTGATGGAGAAATCAAGCTTTAGAGACAAGCTAAAATAGTTCAGTACTACCAAACCAGCTTTAGAAGAAATGTTAAAGTGACTTCTATAAGTGAAAAAGAAAAGGCCACAATGAGAAACATGAAAGATTACAGAAAAGAGAAAGCTCCTTGGTAAAGGCAGTGAGCGAGTGAGTGAAAGTCGCTCAGTCGTGTCCGACTCTTTGTGGCCCCATAGACTATATAGTCCATGGATTCTCCAGGCCAGAATACTAGAGTGGGTAGCCTTTCCTTTCTCCAGGGTCTCTTTCCAGCCCAGGCATTGAACCCAGGTCTCCTATATTGCAGGTGGATTCTTTACCAGCTGAGCCACAAGGGAAGCCCAAGGACACAGTAAAGGTAGTAAATCAACCATTCAAAGCTAGCGCATGCTCCGTTGCTAAGTCGTGTCTGACTCTGCGACCCTGTGGACTGTAGCCCGCCAGGCTCCTCTGTCTATGAGATTTCCCAGGCAAGAACACTGGAGTGGGCTGTCATTCCCTTCTCCAACAAAGCTAGTAAGAAGGTTAAAAGACAAAAGTAGTAAAACCATCTAGATCCACAATCATCAGTAAAGGGAAAACTGGATGGCTACATCTAAAAGGATGAAATTATAACATTCTGCACACCATATATAAAAATAAACTCAAAATGAACTAAAGACTAAATGTAAGAGACTGGAAACCACAAAACTAGAAGAAAATATAGGTAGAGCATTCTATAAGATAAATCAGTAATAATTTTTATGTATTATTCTCTTAAACCAAAGGAAACAAAAGCAAAAATTTAAAAATGAGTCCTAATTCAATTTCAAAGCTTTTGCACAGCAAAGGATATCATCGACAAAATGAAAAGACAGCCTACTGAATGGGAGAAAATACTTGCAAAGGGTGTGACTGATAACAGGTAATATCCAAAATACATCAACAGTTCATACAACATAACAAAAAAAAGCCCAAAGAACTCAATGAATAGACATTTTCCCAAAGAAGACAGAGATAGAAATAGGCACAGGAAAAGATGCTCAACATCATTAATCATAAGATAAATGCAAATCAAATCCACAATAAGATGTCACCTCACACCTATCAAAATGGCTATATTAAAAAAGACCACAAATAACAAATGTTGTCAAGGATGTGGAGAAGAGGGAACCTTAGTATGTGGTTTGAGAGAATGTAAATTGGTGCAACTACTCAGGAAATAGAATGGAGTTTCCTCAAAAAAACTAAAATAGAACTACCATATGACCCAGCAATTCCGCTTCTGTGTATACATCCAAAGAAAATGAAACTAGAACACTTTCTAACACCATACACAAAAATAAACTCAAAATGGATTAAAGATCTAAACTTAAGACCAGAAACTATAAAACTCCTAGAGGAGAACATAGGCAAAACACAATCCGACATACATCACAGCAGGATCCTCTATGATCCACCTCCCAGAATACTGGAAATAAAAGCAAAAATAAACAAATGGGACCTAATTAAACTTAAAAGCTTCTGCACAACAAAGGAAACTATAATCAAGGTGGAAAGACAGCCTTCAGAATGAGAGAAAATCATAGCAAATGAAGCAATTGACAAAGAATTAATCTCAAAAATATACAAGCAACTCCTACAGCTCAATTCCAGAAAAATAAATGACCCAATCAAAAAATGGGCCAAAGAACTAAACAGACATTTCTCCAAAGAAGACATACAGATGGCTAACAAACACATGAAAAGATGCTCAACATCACTCATTATCAGAGAAATGCAAATCAAAACCACAATGAGGTACCATTTCATGCTGGTCAGAATGGCTGTGATCCAAAAGTCTACAAGCAATAAATGCTGGAGAGGATGTGGAGAAAAGGGAACCCTCTTCCACTGTTGGTGGGAATGCAAACTAGTACTGCCACTACGGAGAACAGTGTGGAGATTCCTTAAAAAACTGGAAATAGAACTGTCTTATGACCCAGCAATCCCACTGCTGGGCATACACACCAAAGAAACCAGAATTGAAAGACACATGTGTACCCCAATGTTTATCACAGCACTGTTTATAATAGCCAGGACACGGAAACAACCTAGATGTCCATCAGCAGATGAATGGATAAGAAAGCTGTGGTACAGATACACAATGGAGTATTACTCAGCCATTAAAAATAATAAATTTGAATCAGTTCTAATGAGGTGGATGAAACTGGAGCCAATTATACAGAGTGAAGTAAGCCAGAAAGGACACCAATACAGTATACTAACACATATATATGGTATTTAGAAAGATGGTAATGATAACCCTGTATGCAAGACAACAAAAGAGACACAGATGTATAGAACAGTCTTTTGGACTCTGTGGGAGAGGGAGAGGGTGGGATGATTTGGGAGAATGGCATTGAAACATGTATAATATCATATATGAAATGAATCGCCAGTCCAGGTTCGATGCGTGATACTGGATGCGTGGGGCTGGAGCACTGAGATGACCCAGAGGGATGGTACAGGGAGGGAGGAGGGAGGGGGGTTCAGGATGGGGAACACATGTATACCTGTGTCGGATTCATGTTGATGTATGGCAAAACCAATACAATACTGTAAAGTAATTAACCTCCAATTAAAATAAATAAATTTATATTAAAAAAAGAAAATGAAAACAGTAATTTGAAAAGATACATGAATCCCAGTGTTCACAGCAGCATTATTTATACTTGTTGAGATAAGCAAGTCACCTAAGTGCCCATCAACAGATGAATGGATAAAGAAGATGTGGTGTATGTGTTGAATACAGCTGAATATTGAATATTACTCAGCCATAAAAAGAATAAAATGTTGGCTTCTGCACGAACATGGATGGACCTGGAAGGTTATTATGCTTAGGAAATAAGTCTGATGGAGAAAGACAAATACCATAAGCTATTACTTACAGGTGGAATCTAAAGAATAAAACAAATGATTGCAACAGAGAAGCAATAAACATAGAAGAGCAAACTAGCTGTTACCAGTAGGGAGAGGGAGGTAGAGAGGAGCAAGATAGGAGGAGGGGCTTCAGAGGTACAGACTTCGATGTATAAATAAATAGAATTTAATGATATATTATACAGAACAGGGAATATAGCCAATATTTTATAAAAACTATAAATGGAATATTACATATATATATAATCTATAAAGATTCTGAATCATTATGTGGTGTACCTGAGACTAACATAATATTGTAAATCAACTATATCTCAATGAAAAAAAAAGAATGCATATAAACTAAGTTTGGATAGAAAGAATGTAACTGTTAAAAAAAAATGGCTCAACAGAAATTTAAAAGGTCAAAGATAAGGTGTGCTTTGATAAGCAGGTAAATGCCAGCTGTGGACAGTGTCCTAGTCAGTTTTCTAGGCAAGACCTTCAGTTTATTTGCTTAACCTATTTACAGTTTGCTTCTCCATAACTGCAGCAGTTTTGCCTTTTTCCCTACTTGGGCACTCTGTTCAGAACTTACAGCCCTCCTCAAACCCACTGTCTTGGACTCTGAAAGCTCTCTACCCTCCCACATCCCCCTCATCCCTGCTGTTCCCACAGTTTCAGGAAAGGAACACTTCCGTTTGTCTAGCTTTTTGTAGCCACACCTTAGCCATTGCCCCTTCCCTTTTGCCCCCCACCTACCATGTCTCTCTTATAGAGAATGGACACAGGAAAGAAGATAGGAAAGTGACCAATTATCTTTTATTTTTTAAAAAGGTGAAATCTGGTTTTGCTCTAGTCTGGAAATCATCCATTCTAATTCCTAAGAATGTATGTTATGTGATAACTCAAACTATCAGGGGTTTACTTAGAAGAATTGCTAATAGTTTTCTCTTTACAGAATTGGTTTCATACTCATAAGAGTTAGTTTCCATCCTCTTAAGCTGCATCTCTTTCATGCACCATCAACTAGTATTTACTGCTCTGTAGACAGAAACAGAAGACCAAGTACCAGCTGTTTTCACATTCTGCCAAATCACCATAAGAGTAACTGACATCTTTACAAGGATTATGCACTCCAGCTTATCTAGCAAGAGGTTTTCAGTTTACTGAATTAGTTGGTGAGGTGATTTTGAGCTTAAGAAAAATGCAATTGATAATGGAAATGGTACACACCTAGCAAAAATAAACAAATGGGATCTAATTAAAATTAAAAGCTTCTGCACAACAAAGGAAAATATAAGCAAAGTGAAAAGACAGCCTTCTGATTGGGAGAAAATAATAGCAAATGAAGCAACTGACAAACAACTAATCTCAAAAATATACAAGCAACTTATGCAGCTCAATTCCAGAAAAATAAATGACCCAATCAAAAAATGGGCCAAAGACCTAAATAGACATTTCTCCAAAGAAGACATACGGATGGCTAACAAACACATGAAAAGATGCTCAACATCACTCATTATCAGAGAAATGCAAATCAAAACCACAATGAGGTACCACTTCACACCAGTCAGAATGGCTGCGATCCAGAAGTCTGCAAGCAATAAATGCTGGAGAGGGTGTGGAGAAAAGGGAACCCTTTTACATTGTTGGTGGGAATGCAAACTAGTACAGCCACTATGGAGAACAGTGTGGAGATTCCTTAAAAAATTGCAAATAGAACTGCCTTATGACCCAGCAATCCCACTGCTGGGCATACACACCGAGGAAACCAGAATAGAAAGAGACACATGTACCCCAATGTTCATCGCAGCACTGTTTATAATAGCCAGGACATGGAAACAACCTAGATGTCCATCAGCAGATGAATGGATAAGAAAGCTGTGGTACATATACACAATGGAGTATTACTCAGCCATTAAAAAGAATACATTTGAATCAGTTCTAATGAGGTGGATGAAACTGGAGCCTATTATACAGAGTGAAGTAAGCCAGAAAGAAAAACACCAATACAGTATACTAACGCATATATATGGAATTTAGAAAGATAGGGACGATGACCCTGTATGCGAGACAACAAAAGAGACTCAGATCTATAGAGTGAACTGTTGGACTCTGGGGGAGAGAGGGAGGGAGAGGGTGGGATGAGATGGGAGAATGGCATTGAAACATGTATACTGTCATGTAAGAAATGAATTGCCAGTCGATGTCTGGTGCAGGATGCAGGATGCTTGGTACTGGTGCAGGGAGAGGACCTTTAGATGCCATATTCAGTCCTGTCCTAAAACACCTCCTGTGAAATCTGATTTGCTCTCTTTTCCCTCATTTGCTGGCCAGATGCAGAAGATCCCGCCAAGGATTCTGAGGTTCTTGGGGAATGTCGAGCTGTTAAAGGGTAGAAGTCTGGATCCTTGAGACATTACTCAGAAGACAGCTTGTGATCAGAAACACTTTCTTTGACTTGTACAAGCAAGAAATAAATAAGCTGTCACTGTGTTAAATTGTTTGTTATGGAGTTAGGCTATGTGAAGCTACGTTCTGTTGCATCACACAAAGGCTTTTCAAAGGTTAAGATGTGCCTATTAATTAACCCCCAAACTATTCTGCTTTCTAATTTGTTTCATATACGAATGCATACACACATATGCACACACACACAGTCACACCATCCCTTTGCTTTATATAACTGTATCAGCCTAAGAACTTCCAGCAGACCCCACTGTGCACTGATCCACCATCACACAGGGATCAGTTAATCACACTGTTAAGTTCATGTTAAGAAAACAGTATATAGGCTCTGAGAGGGGAATAATCATAGAAATAAAAATACACGTATTTTGCAGTTGACTAACATTACCATTTATTTTCCTATCACCCTTGTTTCATACTTCTAGGCTCTCAGCTATATTCTCAGTAGTTATTACCACTTGGATGATTCTATAAAAAGTGAGCTGTTATTTTCCAAAATCTGTATGCCTGTTTTTCTCATGTCTTCATATATTCCTCCCATAATGTGTAATGATATAGTATAAGGAAATATCTCAAATAAACTACAGTTACATCTGTTCATTTCCAAGGCAAACCATTCAATATCATGGTCATCCAAGTTTATGCTCCGATCAGTAATGCTGAAGTAGCTGAAGTTGAACGGTTCTGTGGGACCTACAAGACCTTTTAGAACTAACACCCAAAAGAGATGTCCTTTTTATTATAGGGGACTGGAATGCAAAAGTAGGAAGTCAAGAAACGCCTGGAGTAACAGGCAAATTTGGCCTTGGAGTACAGAATGAAGCAGGGAAAAGGCTAATAGTGTTTTGTCAAGAGAACGCACTGGTCATAGCAAACACCCTCTTCCAACAACACAAGAGAAGACTCTACACATGGACATCACCAGATGGCCAACACCGAAATCAGACTGATTGTATTCTTTGCAGCCAAAGATGGAGAAGCTCTATACAGCTGGCAAAAACGAGACTGGGAGCTGACTGTGGCTCAGATCATGAGCTCCTTATTGCCAAATTCAGACTTAAATTGAAGAAAGTAGGGAAAACCACTAGACCACTCAGGTATGAACTAGATCAAATCCTTTATGAATATACAGTGAAAATGAGAAATATATTTAAGGGACTGGATCTGATAGAGTGCCTGATGAACTATGGATGGAGGTTCAAGACATTGTACAGGAGACAGGGATCAGGACCATCCCTGAGAAAAAGAAATGCAAAAAAGCAAGATGGCTGTCTGAGGAGACCTTACAAATAGCTGTGAAAAGAAGAGAAGCAAAAAGCAAAGGAGAAAAGGAAAGATATACCCACTTGTATGCGGAGTTCCAGAGAATAGCAAGGAGAGATAAGAAAGCCTTCCTCAGCAATCAATGCAAAGAAATGGATGAAAACAGTATTATGGGAAAGACTAGAAATCTCTTCAAGAAAATTAGAGATACCAAGGGAACATTTCATGCAAAGATGTGCTCAATAAAGGGAAGAAATGGTATGGACCTAACAGAAACAGAAGATATTAAGAAGAGGTGGCAAGAATACACAGAAGAACTGTACAAAAAAGATCTTCACGACCTAGATAATCACAATGGTGTGATCATTCAACGAGAGCCAGATACCCCGGAATGTGAAGTCAAGTGGGTCTTAGAAAGCATCACTAAGAACAAAGCTAGTGGATGTGATGGAATTCCAGTGGAGCTCTTTCAAATCCTAAAAGATGATGCTGTGAAAGTGCTGCATTCAATATGCCAGCAAATTTGGAAAACTCAGCAGTGGCTACAGGACTGGAAAAGGTCAGTTTTCATTCCAACCCCAAAGAAAGGCAATGTTGAAGAATGCTCAAACTACTGCACAATTGCACTCACCTTGCAACCCACTCTAGTACTCTTGCCTGGAAAATCCCATGGACAGAGGAGCATGGTAGGCTGCAGTCCATGGGGTTGCTAGGAGTCGGACACGACTGAGTGACTTCGCTTTGACTTTTCACTTTCATGCAATGGAGAAGGAAATGGCAACCCACTCCAGTGTTCTTGCCTGGAGAATCCCAGGGACGGGGGAGCCTGGTGGGCTGCCGTCTATGGGGTCGCACAAAGTCGGACACGACTGAAGCGACTTAGCAGCAGCACATGCTAGTAAGGTAATGCTCAAAATTCTCCAAGCCAGGCTTCAGCAGTATGTGATCCATGAACTTCCAGATGTTCAAGCTGGATTTAGAAAAGGCAGAGGAACCAGAGATCAAATTGCCAACATCTGCTGGATCATCAAAAAAGCAAGACAGTTCCAGAAAAACATCAACTTCTGCTTTATTGACTATGCCAAAGCCTTTGACTGTGTGGATCACAATAAATGGTGGAAAATTCTTCAAGAGATGGGAATACCACATCACTTGACCTGCCTCTTGAGAAACCTGTGTGCAGGTCAGGAAGCAACAGTTAGAACTGGACATGGAACAACAGACTGGTTCCAAATAGGGAAAGGAGTACATCAAGGCTGTATATTGTCACCCTGCTTATTATATGCAGAGTACATCATGACAAACTCTAGGCTGGAAGAAGCATAGGCTGTAATCAACACTGCTGGGAGAAATATCAATAACCTCAGATATGCAGATGACACTGCCCTTATGGCAGAAAGTGAAGAACTAAAGAGCCTCTTGAGGAAAGTGAAAGAGGAGAGTGAAAAAGTTGGCTTAAAGCTCAACATTCAGAAAACTAAGATCATGGCATCTGGTCCCATCACTTCATGGGAAATAGATGGGGAAACAGTGGAAACAGTGTCAGACTTTATTTTTTTGGGCTCCAAAATCACTACAGATGGTGATTGCAGCCATGAAATTAAAAGAGGCTTACTCCGT
>SJYQ01000917.1:42893-71667 GCA_006410935.1 Redunca redunca | reverse complement strand
TTATGGCAGAAAGTGAAGAACTAAAGAGCCTCTTGAGGAAAGTGAAAGAGGAGAGTGAAAAAGTTGGCTTAAAGCTCAACATTCAGAAAACTAAGATCATGGCATCTGGTCCCATCACTTCATGGGAAATAGATGGGGAAACAGTGGAAACAGTGTCAGACTTTATTTTTTTGGGCTCCAAAATCACTACAGATGGTGATTGCAGCCATGAAATTAAAAGAGGCTTACTCCGTGGAAGGAAAGTTATGACCAACCTAGATAGCATATTAAAAAGCAGAGACATTATTTTGTCAACAAAGATCCATCTAGTCAAGTCTATGGTTTTTCCAGTAGTCATGTGTGGATGTGAGAGTTGGACTATAAAGAAAGCTGAGCACCAAAGAATTGATGCTTTTGAACTGTGGTGTTGGAGAAGACTCTTGAGAGTCCCTTGGACTGCAAGGAGATCCATCCAATCCTTCCTAAAGGAGATCAGTCTTGGGTGTTCATTGGAAGTACTGATGTTGATGTTGAAACTCCAGTATTTGGCCACCTGATGTGAAGAACTGACTCATTTGAAAAGACCCTGATGCTGGGAAAGATTGAGGGAAAGAGGAGAAGGGGATGACAGAAGATGAGATGGTTGGATGGCATCACTGACTTAATGGACATGAGTTTGGTTAAACTCCATGGGTTGGTGATGGACAGGGAATCCTGGCGTGCTGAGGTTCTTGGGGTTGCAGAGAGTCAGACACAACAGAGCAACTAAACTGGACAGCTGCATCATAATGACCACATACTGACATTGATATAAGATATTATAATGTAAAATTCAAAGGTATACTTCAAATTATCTTTAATTTTCCCAAAGCATCTTCTGCTTAGGTAGACCACTGTCACAAAACTGCCTTACGATGTGAACAACAAAATTTGTTGCCAAAATTAAGAATGCTGAAGGACTGATCAGTCCTCCTACATTTTAAATTTTTAACACACTCATTATATTTGCAAAATAAAATGTTTAATTAGTTTTCTGAACTGCAGTGTAATAATTTTTATAAAAAACTTAATCTTTGAATTTCAATGAGATGAATATTTTGCCACCAGAATAAAATTGCTTCATTAAAATTGTACAAGGAAAAAGCTTGGCAATTTTGAAGACTATTTATATTTGCTTTTACTAGAGTTTACTACTTAAAAGAATAGATTTTCCTTGAAAGTTAGTGGATGCATGGGGTTTTATGTATAATCCAGAAATGTATATTTATCTATTTATAGGTGTGGTAGACAATCCATTCTCATGCCAAAAGCAAATTTGCTACCATCAATCTTCACAGTCTCATTTTCTGGTTCTTAGTTTGTGATGTCATTTTACTACATAAACACTCTGTGTGTCCCATAGTTTAATTCAATTCTGTAGGGCTATCTTAAATATCCCTCTAAGTGTTTGGCAGGCTGCTCTGTCTCTAAGAGGTGATGCTATAGAAGGTTTGGGAGGAATAGCAAATAAAAAGCCAGCATTAAGGACTCAATGCCCAAGATGTTTTGTGCAATACCGTGTGCTTACAAAGCTCAAACCTTATCACCCATAAACTCTGTAAATGTAAATATGTATCAGACTTTTACAAACAATACACACATATAAACATATATCAAAAGTAAGCACAAATGCATATTAATGGNTGAACGCTTTTTCATACACTGAGAATTCTAAACCATGTAACTAGAAGTAAAAAGAGAGAGAGAAAATAAGAATTATAATTTTCCATTTTAGAGCAGCTCTATAAAGATTTTGTAATATCAGCATATTTTTGGAGATGTGTAAATTCTGGCTGCTGAAGTAAGCTGTCATATTAACAAAGTATAAAGCTTGGAATAATAAAAGAAAACTTAAAAAAATAAATAAAGATAATAATAACACACTAAAAAAAAGCAATTGGGACCAATGTGAAGCTTCCAGAGAAGGAGATCAGCAAACAAGAGAAAAGAGTAGCCATAATAATCAATTACTATAGCAAACTTTCTGAAGAATCAGTGACAAGGAAGGAACAAGTATCATTAATTTTTGTTGGGTAAGAAAGAAGATAGCAAGCTTTTTAAAAAGCCAAGGAAAATTAATAAAATATTGCCCTCCTCCATGACCACTGAAACCGATGCCAGAAGCATGTTTATACATGTAGCTGGTAGTCCTACTCACACTTAAAACCAGTATCTCGGCAGAATCCCAAAATGAAATGAGGTTCCCTGGGTAAATGAAGCTGCTGCTGCTGCTGCTGCTAAGTCGCGTCAGTCATGTCTGACTCTGTGCAACCCCATAGACGGCAGCCCACCAGGCTCCCCCGTCCCTGGGATTCTCCTGGCAAGAACACTGGAGTGGGTTGCCATTTCCTTCTCCAATGAATGCAAGTGAAAAGTGAAAGCGAAGTCTCTCAGTCATGTCTGACTCTTTGCGACCCATGGACTGCAGCCCACCAGGCTCCTCCATCCATGGGATTTTCCAGGCAAGAGTACTGGAGTGGGGTGCCATTGCTTTCTCCAGCTAGGAATGGTGTAATGTCAGACATACTTCACAGTTACTCTCTCTGATATATCCTCTTAAAATTTTGGTGTAGCTCTTACAACCCATAAATCTAAACTGGAGGGTTTCAAGTAAGACTGGCTCTCTCCAGTGGAACCAAAACGTCTCAAACTTCTTTTAGTATCATCTACAATTGGAAATTACTCTATTTCTGGAAAAGAAATCTGTTCACAGATGAGCTCTGCATTCAATCACCCTTTTAATTTCAAGCGTTTCTTTGCCAAAGTTCAAGTGTACAACACCAACATTTCCTCTATAATCTTCTTCTATGACACAGACTCCTACATCTGTGAAGTGCTTTGAAGGCAAGCTGGAGTGTGGAGCTACTCTTCCCAAACACTCATAAAGAAGAGCATACCATTTTATGTACAGCCTGGAAGAATATTGCATGGTTTGTCTGGAGCCTTGGAAATTCAGGAAGCTGTATGAAGTCAGCAGCACATAATCTTATGCTAGGAAACTAGAGATGGACAGTTATAAGGAAAGAATGAGATGTGATGGGAAAGTATTTTTAAAAAGAAAGATGGCCTACAGGCTGAACCATAACGGTAAAATACAGGTACTCAAAGAAGCTATTGGCATTGACAAGTCATAGAGCAAGAGTATGAAAAATAAACAAAAAACAAGCTTCACTTACATTGTACTTTTACCCACAGTCTTAGCAACAGAAGTAGTACAGAGTATTTCTATGGAAGTAAGTACTTGAGACCAAAATGCAGATTTCATTCATTTATGCAACATCTACTGGTTATCTACTCTGAACCAGACACTACATATTGAGTACAGCAAAGAAGAAAACAGAGTGTTCCTGCAATTTTGGACTTTATAATATAGTGAGGAGAGGCAGACAATAAAAACCACTCAATACAATGTGAAGCAGTGGTAAGTGTTCTGGAAAAATAAAATGCAGAATAAGGGAGTATATGAACTGAGTATACATTTTTTTTTTCCAGTAGGGTGCTAAGGGGAGATCTTTAATGAGACAACATGAAAGTACAGCTGAATGAAGTCAGAGAGCAAACCATGCTGCCATCTCCTAGAAAAGCATTTTAGGTGGAAAACACATCAAGTAAGTGGTCCTCAAGCCAAAGAGTGTGCTTGACAAGTTTCAAAGAGATGCAAAGAAGCCAGTGTGGCTGAAGTAGAGTGACGGAGAGTGGTGTGAGAAGCCAGGGCTGGGTCACAGAGGATTGGAGCCTGTTATAAAGACCTCTCCTCTTAAGAGCTATGGAGTAACACTGCAGGCTTTTGGTCTCATTTTACATTTGTAAGACATCACTTTGGTTGCTATCTGGAGAACAGATTATAGGAGACCAAAAGTGCAAAGAGGAGAGTACAGAGGAGCCACTGAAGTAGAATAAGCAATGGGCAGACCTAGCAGTTTGGACTTGGTGCTTAGAGTGATGGCTGTGGTAGAAGCAGTGCAGTTCATTTCAGTTGCTCAGTCATGTCCAGCTCTTTGCGACCCCATAGACTGCAGCATGCCAGGCTTCCCTGTCCATCACCAACTCCTGGAGCTAGCTCAAACTCTGCCCATTGAGTTGGTGATGCCACCTAACCATCTCATCCTCTGTTGCCCCCTTGTCCTTCTGCCTTCAATCTCTCCCAGCATCAGGATCTTATCCAGTTCTTTGCATTTTTTTCAGTTCAGTTCTTCGCATCAGATGGCCAAAGTACTAGAATGTCAGCTTTAGCCTCAGTCCTTCCAATGAATATTCAGGACTGATTTAGGATTGACTGGCTTGATCTCCTTGTAGTCCAAGGGACTCAAGAGAAGATTTCCAACACCACAGTTCAGCATAAGGTCTAATTTTGGTTCTGTGTCTTTCTAACATACAACCTTGGCTCTTACCTCTTCTCTGCTTAGATAAACTTTTTAAGAACAGATAAGACAGCAGATAAGATAAATGTTTGATTCCCACACTACCCTGTCTGCTTAGAATCATAAATGGGTAAACGGACAGACAAAAGAATGTAAAGGTTGTATCCAGTTCTTTGGCCATGTCTATTCCTTCATTTTCTTCTCAGACACGCTCAAAACAGTGAGTCATCAATCAGACTGGTAGAGGACATGTTCAACACTGGATGTGATCTAAAAGTTTGCTGGTGTAAAGCTTCCCATGGGGGTGTGAAAGGATACATGTACCTCAATGTTCACTGTAGCACTGTACACAACAGCCAAGACAGGGAAGCAACCTAAATGTCATCAACAGAGGAATGGATAAAGAGGATTCTGTGTGTGTGTGTATAATAGAATATTATTCAGCCATTAAAAATAATGAACTAATGCCACTTTCAGCAACATGGATGGTCTTATAGATTATCATACTAAGTGAAGTAAATCAGACAGAGAAGGAGAAATATATGGCATTGCTTACATGTGGAATCTAAAAAGAAATGATACAAATGAATTTATTTACAAAACAGAAAGAGATTCACAGACTTAGAAATGAATTTATAGTTAACGTGTGGGGAAGATGAGAGGGAGGGATAGTTAGGGAGTTTGGCATCAACATGTACACACTGCTATGTTTAAAATGGCTAACCAACAAGGTCCTGCTGTATAGCACATGGAACTTGGTTCAATGTTATGTGGCAGCCTGGATGGGAGGGGAGTTTTGAGGGAGGATAGATACATGTATATGTATGGCTGAGTCCCTTTCCTATACACATGAAAGTATCACATTGTTAATCAGCTATACTCCAATATAAAATAAAGTTTTTTAAAACTGAGATGATAATGTACCTGAGTAAATTTTACCTAAAACAACCTTCATTAAAAAAAAAAAAAGCTCCCCATGGGGAAAAGCCACTACTGTGTCTTATAAGACCCAAATTTCTGCATGAAAATTAAAGGCTCCATGCATATCCATATGAGGGGCTTCCTTCTCAGTCAGTAAAGAATCTGCCTGCAATGCAGGAGACCTGGGTTCAATTCCTGGGTCAGGAAGATCCCCTGGAGGATGAAATGGCAACCCACTCCAGTATTCTTGCCTGGAGAATCCCATGGACAGAGGAGTCTAGCAGGCCTCAGGCCATGGGGTTGCAAGAGTCAGACATGACTTAGCGATGAAACCACCACCACCATGCATATCAATAAATTTTTAATAAGAATTGTCAATAAAATATGCACATAACTTTATTCCACATACATAGCTAATAAACAGAGAAGGCAATGGCACCCCACTCCAGTACTCTTGCCTGGAAAACCCCATGGACGGAGGAGCCTGGTAGGCTGCAGTCCATGGGGTCGCTAGGAGTCAGACATGACTGAGCGACTTCACTTTCACTTTTCACTTTCATACACTGGAGAAGGAAGTGGCAACCCACTCCAGTGTTCTTGCCTGGAGAATCCCAGGGACGGGACAGGGGAGCCTGGTGGGCTGCTGTCTCTGGGGTCGCACAGAGTCGGACACGACTGAAGCGACTTAGCAGCAGCAGCAGCAGCAGCAGCTAATAAAAACCACTCATAATTAATCAGTTTCATGTATTTCCCAGTTTATAACTTATATTGCAAAGTCACTGCCTGTAGCTTTTTCTTAAAAGGCTCAGATCTTTATGAACTTCATTTCTTATAGTTTCCTGTACATTTTCTCATTACTTATTTAAATTTAATCTGTATTTGAAGTTCTTTTTTTAGGATAAAATTGATTTCTATCAATTATTTACAACTTATAAGATAAAAAGTAGGGACTTATCTTTTTGGTAGATTTCAACTAAGTTATTTTGTCTTTGCTTTCTGAGTTGCCATCATCTACTTATAAGGAAATGAAGCTAATAGATACACAGTTAAAAAATGCTTCACCTAATCTATATTTTAGCTGGAGGTGATCAAAACATCCTAAACATTTGATTACTTCTAATTTTTTATTAGTGATAATGGTTATTTTATTAACTTTATTGATGATTTCCTTGGGAATTCTTTTAAAAAAAGACAAGGGCATTAAACACTTGAAAAATGCATAATTTCATTTATATTTAAAGAAATGAAAATTAATGAGATGGTATTTTTCTNTTGCAGAAGAATATGGAAAATACATGATCATTTATGTAGAAAAGAGAAACGGTCCATTCATATATACATGTTTATGCTTAAAATGTTTCTGGAAATAGAGGATAAACTGGAAACAGTGGTAAACTTGTCAGGTATCAAACAGAAACTTTTCACAGAATATGTGTTTTTACTGCTTTAACCATGTACCCATATATCCAAAAATTAATAACTTATTAAGGAATACAATTTGATAAAAGAAAGAGCAAAAAAGACAATTTGTGAAAATAAATCAGTAATTTGAAGGCTAGTTTAGTAAAATTCTCTAGAATTCAAGAATAATTCTCAGAGCAGAAGATTAGAAAATGACTGATTCTGTAGTCAGAGACTATAGAAATCCACCCCCCCCAAAAAAAAAGTCAAACGAATGGAATGGAATCAATAACAAGATGCATATTTAAAGAGAATAAGCTTTTAGTGAGAAAGAGGGAAGCAAGTTAAGAAATTCTCTAGTAGTGAAAAGGTATTCACATCTAAGTACTAGTAAATAGATACATCTGTGAAAACTGTTACAAGACCAAAATAAAGGAAAAACTTTTAGGCTCCTAAACAGAATAACAAATATATAAAACTACTTAAAATAGGCTGACCTGTGACTTTTCCATCCCCCAGAAGCTATGCGATAACTAAACAACATCTACAGAATCATGAGAGGAAAATCTGCAGAAGACTGATGAATTGTATATACTGTCATGCTTTTGACATGAAGGCAAAGTACATACAGCTGAACTGGCTCTACTAATAAACATGCAAAGATATGCAGGAATTGGTTCCTTCTTTCATAAAGCATGTAGATAAACCATAAAAGTGATACATTTGATCATGAATCATTTTTCATTATAAAAATAAACCTATTTATTGGCCACAAAGAGTTCCTTTGTTAAAGCCTCTCTCTCCCCCAGGCCAGACTTGTACCAAGTTCAGAATATTAATTAAACAGGAATTATAACTTTTATTAAAGGATAAAACAGCCACTATCTATGCCAAGAAAAATGATGGAAAGAAAAAATCTAAAAAGTTACTGTGGGTATCTTTGGATAATTCTTCTCACCTATGTACTTGCTTGCATTTAAATAAGAATGGTTTTTCATGTTTATTTTAGAGATATGTATTCACTGAAAAAAATTCAAACAATACAGAAAAGCTCAAAGAAAAGTAAGGATTTTACCATAGTCACATGATTCATAGATATGTTGTTGCACTATGCCTGATTATCCTTCAGAATAACACTGTACGAACTGATTTATCTACAATATATGTGTGCATATAATTTGTATAAATGCTTTATGTTCTGTAACCTACTCCTTTCACTCAATATTTTTCCATGCCAATAAAATTAATATCTTCATTTAATACTGTTTTAAAAAGCTATGCTTAGTACACAACAAATAGTCTTATTGGGCATATACTTCTACATACTTCTGTTATATTCTCCACATCTCTCTGACTTTAAGAGAGTATAAGATCTTTCTATTATATCATATAACTTCATCAAGTGTAGGTTGATACACAAAAAATGAATTTCAGATGGATTGTAGGTCTAAAATTGAAAGGTAAAAAAATAAAGCTTGTAGGGAAAAAATGAGACTACTTTCATAATCTTGAGTTGGCAAAGATTAATAAAAGAGGACAAAAACAGTTCTAATAATAAAGGTTACTTACAAATTGCACTGTTAATATTAAGAACTTCCATATCTTAAAAAAAATCATTCAGTGACATGTTAAAATGACCATACTATCCATAACAATCTACAGTTTAATGCACTCTCTATCAAAATACTATGATAGTTTTCACAGAATTAGAATAATCCTAAAATTCATATGAAACCACAGAAGGCCCCAAATAGACAAAGAAATCTTGAGAAAAAAGAACAAAGCTGGAAGTATCACACACCCAGATTTCAGACTGTACCTAAAATCTATAGTAATCTGAATAGCAAAGTACTAGCACAAAATCAGACACATTTATCAATGGAACAGGATACAGAGTCCAGAAATAAACCCACAACCTATGGTCTATTAACCTACAACAAAGGAGGTAATGATATATGATGTAGAAAAGACAGTCTCTTCAACAAGTGGCGCTATGAAAACTGGACAGCTACATGTAAAAGAATGAGATTAGAATATTTCTTCACACCGTAAAAAAAGATAAACTCAAAATGGATAAAAGATCTAAAGCAAAGACCAGAAACTATAAAATTCTTAGAAGAAAATACCGGCAGAACATGCTTTGACATAAATTGTAGCAGTATTTTATTGACTGTCTTCTAAGGCAAAAGAAATAAAAGCGAAGACAAATAAATGGGACCTAAGTAAAGGTAAAAGCTTTTGTACAGCAAAGGGAAGCACTGACAAAATGGAAAGACAGCTTACTGAATGGGAGAAAATGTTTGCAAATGATATGACCAACAAAGGGTTGTTATCCAAAATATATAAACAGCTCATACAATTCAACATCAAAAAGCAATCAAAAAAGCAGGCAGAATACCATGAACAGACATTTTTCAAGGAGACATATAGATGGCCAATGGGCATTTGAAAAACTGCTCAACAAGGCTAATTATTATAGAAATTATTATAGAAATAAAAACAAGGTACAACCACACAGATATCAGAATGGCTATCATCAAAATATATACAAATAAAAAATGATGGTGAGGATGTGGAGAAAAGGGAACCCTGTACACGGTTGGTGGGAATGTAAATGAGTGCTGACACTATGTAAAACAGTATGAAAGTTCCTTAAAAACTAAAAATAGAACTACGATATCATCTAGTAAGTCCACTCCTGGGCATATATCCAGAAAAAATGAAAACTCTGATTCAAAAAGAAACATGTACCCCATGTTCACGACATCATTTTTACAATAGCTAAGACCCAGAAGCACCCCAAGAGCCCATCAACAAATGAACAGATGAAGATGTGGTATACACATACAATAGAATATTTCTCAGCTATAAAAGCAATCCCATGGACAGAAGGGCCTGGTGGGCTACAGTCCATGGGATCACAAAGAGTTGGCCACAACTGAGCGACTGACCACATAAAAAGAATGAAATTCTGCCATTTGTAGCAGTATAGTGAACCTACAAAAATATTATGCTTTTTAAAATAAGCCAATGACTCAATGACAAATACTATATGTTATCACTTACATGTGGGATCTAAAAAAATAAGTGAATTTATACACAAAACAGAAAAAAAAAGACTCACAGATGTAGAAGGCAAATTAGTGGTTACCCAGAGGAAGAGGGAAGGGGATTTGAGGCAAATTTGAGGTAAGGGATTAAGAGATATGAACTACTAAAAACCAGATAAGCCACAAAGACAAATTGTATAGCACAGGAAATTATTGCCATTATTTTTTAATAACTTTTAATGAAGTATAATCTGTAAAAGTACTGAATCTATAAACTATACACTTGAAACTATTATTGTATGATAAATCAACTATACTTCAATAAAGACAGTATTAAGAGAGCAAGAAAACCACTGACTGAGAGAAAACATCTGCAATACAAATATCCAACAAAAGGCTAATATGTACAATGTATGATGAGTTTTAAATTTTAAGACAATGTCAGAGACCTCGACTGAAAAATGGACAAAAGGGCTTCCCTGCTGGCTCAGAGGGTAAAAAATGGACAAAAGATCCAAAAGATAGTTCACAAAAGAAATACCCAAATGATCAACAACCTTATGAAAAGGTATTTCACTTTTTTAGCCATCAGGAAAGCAAAAATTAAACTACCATTTTAATTATACCATGAATATATGCCTATCAAAATGGCTAGAATGAAAAAGACAGGCAATAGGAAATTGGAGATACGGAGCGATTGGAACTTGTACACACTTTTGATGGGCCAGGTAACTGGTATAACCACTTCGGAAAACTTGTTTGCAATATCTACTCAGCTGAAAATATGCATCCCTATGACTTAGTAAGTCCACTCCTTCGGTATATTCACGACAGAATATATGTACATATATAGTCACTGAGACATGTATAAGAACATTCATACCAGCACTTGAATAGCTTCAAATCAGAAACTACCCAAATATATCGCAACAGTAAAATGCATAAACAGTGGCATATTTGTACATTTGAGTATCATACTGTGTTGAGAATGAACAAGCTATCAGGGTAAAATCTCACAAAAAAATAATATTGAGTGAAAGAAATCCAGCATGAAATAGATGTATTCTAGGGTTTGATATGGAGAAGGCAATGGCACCCCACTCCGGTACTCTTGCCTGGAAAATCCCATGGGTGGAGGAGCCTGGTAAGCTGCAGACCATGGGGTCTCAAAGAGTCAGACACAACTGAGCAAGTTCACTTTCACTTTTCACTTTCATGCATTGGAGAAGGAAATGGCAACCCACTCCAGTGTTCTTGCCTGGAGAATCCCAGGTACAGAGGAGCCTGGTGGGCTGCTATCTATGAGGTCGCACAGAGTCGGACACGACTGAAGCGACTTAGCAGCAGCAGCAGCAGCAGCATGGTTTGATATAAATGAAGTTTCATAACAGGCAAAAGTCATATCATGTTAGAAGTCAAAGTAGTTAACAACTATCAGAGGGATTAGGTGACTGGAAAGGAACATGATCGGGATTTCTGTGGTTCTGTTAACATGTAACTGCATTGTGCAAAAATTTATCCAGCTGGACAACTGTGATTTGCATACCTTATGTATGCTATAGTTCAATAAAATGTGTACACAGGGAAAATATACCTTATCCTTTAGGCAATGGTCAGTGACTCCATGTACTGGAGGATTTATGAACACATAAATTATATGGTGTCAGCTGCACCATATCTAGGCCACATTCTTCAAAACAGAGTATGAAAGACAAAACATCTTGTGTCTTTCCTCTTGTCTTTACTGAATTTACCATCAATAAAATTGCCACCTAAAAGTCAAAATTCTTTAGTCAAATATTTTGTGGCTGCCTTTATATAATCAATCTTCTGCTCATATTAATTTATCTAAATTTTTCATTCTGTCAGCAAGCAGATTTTATTCTTTGGGTGAAAGTAAAGACAAAGAGAATCAATATATCCAGGGAACTAAGTAAACACAGACTTATTTTTTTCTATTTATTCACATTACATTGTAATTTAACTCAAATCAACAAATATTATTGTTTGTGATGTGCAAACCACATATTGTGCTTTAGGAATACAAAAGAAGCCTAGGATATAATTCCAAAATTTAAGCAAAGGTATATAGAAAGACTAATTTGTCTTTGTGGTTAAACGGATTCCCTGAAGGCTAGACCTGAGAAAGTAAGAGAGACAGACATGGATTTTCATCTTGAATCTATCACTTATTGCCTTTGTCAACTGGGCAAACCATTTTACTCCTAGAAGCCTCAACTTCCTTTTGTGTAAAATAGGACTGTAACTGTATCTCCCCTTCAGGTTGTTTTGTGAAAAATCAGTGAGATAACATTATATAAATGTGCCATCAATGAAATATACTTTATAAATGGCAGTAAATAGTGACTGTTGTTTTAACAAGAATTACTGCAAGAAGATCCAACCAGTCCATTCTGAAGGAGATCAACCCTGGGATTTCTTTGGAAAGAATGATGCTAAAGCTGAAACTCTAGTACTTTGGACACCTGATGCGAAGAGTTGATTCATTGGAAAAGACTCTGATGCTGGGAGGGATTGGGGGCAGGAGGAGAAGGGGACGACAGAGGATGAGAAGGCTAGATGGTATCACGGACATGATGGACGTATGTCTGAGTGAACTCCGGGAGATGGTGATGGACAGGGAGGCCTGGCGTGCTGTGATTCATGGGGTCGCAAAGAGTCGGACACGACTGAGCGATTGAACTGAACTATATTAAAACGTTATTACAATAACTTGGTTAAAAAGGACAGCAGAAAATGACATTGTTTAGTCTATTTTTTATCTCCATTATTCAGAGATAGTGAATTTTACAATTTTCTATTTCAATGTAATGCAAAATATACAGAAAGCTTGAAAGACTAGTATAATTATTTCTCATATATTCTATACTCAGACTCAACAATCATCAATATTTTGCCAAACTTGCATGAATTATGACTGTTATATATATATATGTATAAACACTTATGTTTAATATATATATACGTATGCATCTAGATATATAAACATATAATTATTTTTATGAAATTTGATAAGGAAATATCCATCAATTTCTATTTTTTGAACATTTTATTAGCAACGTGCACTGAATTTTGTCAAATGTTTTTTCAGCATCTATGGAGACTATCAAATTCTTTTTCTTCATGTATCTATTAATATGACATATAATATTAATGGATTTTCTAAACACATGATATTAATGGATTTTCAGCCTTTTGTCTTAGTCTGTCTGGGCTGCTATAAAGTGAAAGAAAGTGAAGTCGCTCAGTTGTGTCCGACTGTTTGTGACCCCATGAACTGTAGCCTACCAGGCTCCTCTGTTCATGGGATTTTCCAGGCAAGAGTACTGGAGTGGGTTGCCATCTCCTTCTCCATTGGTTGTATAATCAAATGCCAAAGATGAGGTGGCTTATAAACAACAAACATTTATTTCTCATAGTTCTAGAGCTATGAAGTCCCAGATCAAGGCTCCAGCATGGTGGAGGCCCTTTCAGACTTATAGAATGAGACTTCTGTTATCTTAACTGTGTGGAAGGGGCTAGAGAGTTTTCTGGGGCTTTTAAAAATAAGGGTACTATTCACTTTTGAACTAGAACTCATAAGATATTTCCTTTATCTTTAAAATCTAATAATTTTATCAGGATCTATTTCAAAGTTGACAGTTTCAAACTGATTTTCTAGTATTAAGCTATCTTTGTCAATTTCATCCTGAGATCTTTTGTTTCTGTAAAATTTTCTTTTATTAGTTCTTGAATATAAGTTCTACTATTTTCTTAAAGCCAGCTTAAAACTAAACATTCAAAAAACTAAGATCAGGGCATCCAGTCCCATCACTTCATGGCAAATAAATGGGGAAACAATAGAAACAGTGACAGACTTTATATTTTGGGGCTCCAAAATCACTGCAGATGGTGACTGCAGCCATGAAATTAAAAGATGCTTGCTTCTTGGAAGAAAAACTATGACCAACCTAGACAGCATATTAAAAAGCAGAGACATTACTTTGCTGACAAAGGTCCATTTAGTCAAAGCTATGGTTTCTCCAGCAGTCATGTATGGATGTGAGAGTTGGACTATAAAGAAAGCTGAGCACTGAAGAACTGATGCTTTTGAACTGAGGTGTTGAAAAAGACTCTTGAGAGTCCCTTGGACTGCAAGGAGATCCAACCAGTCCATTCTAAAGGAAATCCGTCCTGAATATTCATTGGAAGGACTGATGCTGAAGCTATTGGCCACCTGGTGCAAGGAACTGACTCATTTGAAAATACCTTGATGCTGGGAAAGATTGAAGGTGGGAGGAGAAGGAGACAACAGAGGACAAGATGGTAGGATGGCATTACTGACTCTATGGACATGAGTTTGAGTAATCTCCAGGAGTCGGTAATGGACAGGGAAGCCTGGCGTACTGCAGTCCATGAGGTCGCAAAGAGTCAGACACAACTGAGCAACTGAACTCTTTTCTTTTGTTTTTCCTTCTCTGTAAACTAATTCTGCACATTAGATTTTTTTTAACCTATCCTCCATTTCCACAACTGTCTCCGACTCTGTTTACTTCTTCAGAAACTCCAATTAAACATATTAGAAGTTATCACTTGCTAGTATTATTCCATGCTGACCTCTTACTCAGCTTGGGAGTCATACTAATGACTCCTATTTTCTTATTAGCTCTCACTCAAATCAAGTATAATGCTGAGATCTCACTCTCTTTTTTTTTTTTTGTCATGTCAACCCAGTGTTTACATCTGTGTTTACAAAAAGCAGGAGTTAAAAAAAGCTTTGAATAAATGAATTGGAGTTAATCATTCAAGGGCTAAAAAGATTCACTAAGTAACTATGAAGACCACTATGTATAATTAGTTGTCTTCTGATATATTCTTGGTGACCAAATATAAATAGGATAATTTGATAATGACTAGAGTCATGGAATAGTACAGTTCATTTGAAATCTGGGAATTTATACTATTCCCTTCACTGTTTCATTAGCTGTCTTTTGGCGGGCGGGGGCAGGGGTCTTCATTTATTGCTTCTTTCAAGCCGAAGTACCTCACAGACATATACCAAAAGCAGATAACAATAGCATGAATATATATTGAAATTGCATGACACTGAATGTTGCCAGCAGATAAGTATTATCAATTTAATATATAGAAAAATTCTATTGTATTGTATAGCAAATCAGCTTCCATTATCCTTTGAGCTAGACAATAAATGAAAATTTTAGTGAAGCATATCATTATAGAAGTTTTAAGATATAGAGGAAATCAATGTGTGAAGACCTCTGAAATTGTTTATCCTTTAAAAGCATTCCATTTGTGGGTTTTTAATACCTTTTCATCAGACAGGAAAATAGTCAATAAAGCTGCATTTCTCTTAGCATTACATTAATTTAATTCTCATTTTCTACTGAAAAATCCAACAAATTTATCTGAAGCAGTATTGCCTATCTATGTGTGGGGTTGCTACTGAGAACCTAAGCTATTCAAATGAAGTCAAGTAAAGGCTTTTAAATTTAAACAATGTCTTTTTCCTTTTATTAACTATAGNTGTTTATTTTTTAATAATGGAAACATCTTATTAATATTTCACTAAAGTATTAATATAAAATAACTGGTAAGTACTGCAAGGCAGTTGATAGCTCGGGAGGAGTTTTTCTATTCCAGGAAGATTTTTTTCAAGTAGCTAATAAAAGGTGAATACACATCAGCAGAAAAATGGCCAAGTTCATGAATGGGAAACAAATACAAATGACTAGACAGGAAAGATAATCAACTGTACTTATTGTTAAAAAAGGAAAATTCAATCCCAAGATATTTGCACCTAGTAGATTGATAATGATTAAGTGTATTGACACTACCTGGTATTGGTAAGATAGAAGCAGATACTTTCAAATATCATTAATGGGAATCCTTAATAATACAAGCTTACTGGAATTTACTATCAATACTGAATTCACATTTATTAGCCCACTGCTCTTTTCTTTTCACAATCATACTGTCATCAGTTTTGGTGATCTTAGTAACCACGCAGATGGCCTAGTTAGGGTCCTCATTCTCAGCTCTCAGCTCCACTCTCCCTTGGGTCTGTCCTGTCTCCCACACATCCATCCTTTGGATTCTTTACCGCTGAGCCAACAGGGAAGCCCTATCCAGGGTCTTACCTTAGATCATGTTGTTACCAACAAGGGCATTCCTTTCAAATCTCAACTTTAAGCATTCTGCTCTTTGAAAGACATCATGGACCCTGACTACTACCTTATCTCATTTCCTCTTACATGTATTGAGAGCCAAATTTTCTTTATAAATGACCTCATTTATAATTTTATTTTCTCTTTATCTACCTGAGAGTCTATGGTCCATGACTGTAATCTCTTTTTTACACATATTCTCAAGTACTAACACTTGGCCTCTCTTTTCATATTCTCCTGGCAAAGGACAAACTTTGGTAAATCTACTTCCTTATCTGTTCTGTGCCTGAATCCCAGTGTCTCAACAGGACTAGAAAAAACAAGACCATGCTGGCTGTTGTTCTCTAAAGTATAGGCCACGAATGTCAAAATAACAAGATGTCCATATATGGACAGCCATCTCTACAGTTCACTAAGTACTCGGTCCCTATGCTCTGGAAGTATTATTTTATATTCCTATTATTTTCTTTCCACAAACATGCAAGAACCGTTGTCCTCTCCTCACTCTTTTTTGATCACTTAGGTTCCACTACCACATTTACCATCCTGCCTTCCCTAGCTGTGTACTTTTCCTCTTCTCCTGCTACTATGGCTGAACTGTCTCTACATGACCTGAAATTAATCCGTCCACTTGTATACTGGGTAATACCCAATTTCTCCCACTCAGAGACTTCAGTGTTGCAATCATATACTATCTCTTCTGCATCATCAATTATTCCTCTGTCCAAATGAATTATTCCTATAGCCACAAAATATATGACATTTTTCTATTATAAAATAGATTTTTAACACTAAAATGAAGACCTAAGGGATTAAAGAATATATACAACAATCAAATAGAAATCAACAACATATTTTTCTGGATAGCAATGAAACTAAAAGAAACCACAAAGATAGATTATATGATATAAAACCCCCTTATAACAAAACTAATGCAACTTAAATGGAAAACACTCTGAAAAAATATATGTAGCAACTGTTTTAAAAATTAAAAGCTATATTTTATAAAGAAGCCATAGAGATTAAAAATTAAAACAGTATTCCTTGAATTAAAGACTAATATTTTAAAGTCAGGGACATGAACTTTAAAGAATGAGTAAAATTAGTCGCATATGAAAAATGTTCCTTTGTCATGGAAGAAATTCAAAGTATAAACAAACAGTGATGTACCACTTTGAAACTATTTTAGCAGCAAACCTGAAGTCTTTCCAATAATCTATACTGTCAAAGATGGGCTAAACAAGCATACCCAGACCCTGGTGACAGTACACAATGTTGAAAACTTGGTACATGATTTGGCAATGCCCTTCAAGAAATATACACAGTGTTAATTACAGTGTTGATACTCAATGAGTCTACTGGAAATTTGTCTCAAGGATATAAACATAAGGAGGGAAAAGCATAATACAAAAACAATTTCACTGTAGCATTATTCATTGCAATTTAAAGAACACTATTAGCTGATTATCCAAAAATCAGTTGATTAAAGTTGAGGTTTATGGATGGGTAAAATATTATGTAACTATTGAAATGATTTTGAGACTCTATTAATATGACAAAACTCTAAAACAGCATGAAAAAATACAGAAGTACATTTATGCTATCATTACAATTATACAAAATTCTGTGTGCATGTGTAGCAGTATAAAATGGAGATATGGATCATGGCTAATTTAAAAATCCACTTCTGTTATGATTACTGAACAATAAAACATAAATTAATTCAAAATTATCAACAAAGGAACCAGTTTTCATGCACCATGAAGCAGAGAATTATTGTTTCTATTTTATATTTTAATTCAAACTTTAGATTACCTAGGCTAATGAAAAGTGATAAAAGCAGTGGTTGGATAGAATATTGTTATTAATGAAATTATATCAAAGTGTTTAACATTTAGAACAATGCCATGTAGAGGAGAGGGGGAGAGGAAGAGAGGGAGAAGTAGGGAGGGAGGAAAGAAGAGAGAGGCAGGCAGCAAGGGAAAGAGAATGAATTTAGACAGACCTCAAGCAGCAGGAGAGAGGCAATTTGAGAAGACTGGTATCTAGGAAGGAATCTATGGGAACAATGATGTTGTCCTGAAATAGTGCAGCTATGAGTGAGAAGGGAGAAGACGACTGACAATGAGAGAAAAGAAGAGGGCACTTAAAAGTGAAAACTGATAGAGCTTTGACCCTGCAAAGCAGGAGTAAGGGAAAGTAGATCTCCTAGTCTGATCTGAGGATGTGGGCAGGGTTCCAGGGCTCAGAGTGAGGCCGTCAAGTACAGTACTGGAATAACAGTTTTGGAAAAAAAGGTAAATCCTTGATTTGATTTACCAACCATCAACTCTCTAGAAAGACTAATTGTAGGTGAAAGTAGTTCAAAAGACGGAGAAATTGTACCTAAATATCAAATCAGTGTGCCTTTACTGCCAGGGTATAAACATTAAGGTGTGCTAAGTCACTTCAGTCATGTCTGACTCTGCAATCCCATGGACCATAGCCTACCAGGCTCCTCTGTCCATGGGGTTCTCTAGGCAAGAATACGTGAGTGGGTTGCAATGCCTTCCTCCAGGGCATTAAGGTATATTCTACTTATTTTTTTTTTTTTTTTTTTAAGAATTGAGAAGATTCTGAGTATATGAATCCAGGAATGCAGAAAAAGGATGGCTCATGCTGACTAGTAATGGGGGTTCAGGAATGGGGGGATCAATTTAAAAAATGATCACATTTATAACAAGGCCTTTGAAACAAGGGAACTGAAACTTTACAACACAATTCTTTTGTTGGCACAACATTTTCTACTAGAAGAAAAGCCAACATATAGGCATCTTTACAGTGATCCCCTTCCATTCATATTTTAGTAGAAGAGTTGGGGCCATTAGGAGATACTCATAGGAAAATCAATCGAATATTTAAGTCTTTCGTCATAAGTTTTATGTAAGTTTAGCATTTTCTGGGTGATCATAGCTGCTGGTTCAGTGACTTGACCTGAAAATCTCATCTAGGCTGGCCAAAAATATGACTTTTTTTTTTTTTTTTTGTCTGGGAAAGCCAAAAGCTTTTCCTTATGTGTAAACCCCATCATACACTTTGTTTAGGGATTAAGCTGATGATTGCTTGGAAATTATTTGCCCCATTTCTACTTATAAGTACACTCACCCTTGCTAACTAGACAAATTTCTGAGTTTTAGACAATCAAATAATATAAGATAAAAAAGGTAAATACATAGGAGTAGTTACTTTCATTTCATTATACCCAAATTGGACCAATACTAAACAACAGAGCTGCCTGCTAGTAGCTTTGTTGTTGTCATTGAGTCACTAAGTTATATCTGACTCTTTTGTGACCCCGTGGACTATGGCTTCTCTGTATATGGGAATTCCCAGGCAAGAATACTGGAATGGGTTGCCATTTCCTCCTCCAGAGGATCTTCCTGTCCCAGGGATTGTCTCCTGCATCTCCTGCATTGCAGGTGAATTCCTTATCACTGAGCCACCTGTGAAGCCCAGTAGTTGAGTAAAAGAATGTTTTTAATTTCATGGATTTAAGGGATGATTTTTAATCAATATCCTATAAAATGTATTGTTGTTCTTCAGTCGATAAGTTGCGTCTGACTCTTTGTGACCCCATGGATTGCAGTACGCTAGGCTTCCCTGTCCTTCACTATCTCCCGGAGTTTGCTCAAACTCATGTCCATTGAGTCAGTTATGCTATCTAACTATCTCATCCTCTGTTGCCCACTTCTCTCCTGCCTTCAATTTTTCCCAGCATCAGGGTCTTTTCTAGCGAGTCAGTTCTTTCACCCAGTGACCGAAGTATTAGAGCTTCAGCATCAGTCCTGCCAATGAATATTCAGGGTTGATTTCCTTTAGGACTGACTGGTTTGATCTCCTTACTGTCCAAGGGACTCTCTAGAGTCTTCTCCAGCACAATTCAAAAGCATCAATTCCATTGTACTCAGCCTTCTTTATAGTCCAACTCTCACATCCGTATGCTACCAGTGGAAAATCATAGTTTTGAATATAGGGACTTTTGCTGGCAAAGTGGTATCTCTGCTTTTTAACATGCTGCCTAGGTTGGTCACAGCTTTTTTTTCCAAGGAGCAAGCATCTTCTAATTTCATGGCTGCAGGTCATGGTTTGCAGTGATTTTGGAGCCCAAGAAAATAGTCTGTCACTGTTTCCACTTTTTCCCCTTCTATTTGCCATGAAGTGATGGAACCGGATGCCATGATCTTCAGTTTTTGAATGTTGAGTTTTAAGCCAGCTTTTTCACCCTTATCAAGAGGCTATTTAGTTCCTCTTCACTTTCTGCCTTTAGAATGGTATCATCTGCCTGTTGATAAAATGTGTAATACAAACTATACTGGACAGATTCTGGAGAAAGTGGTTCATGAGTCTCAGCTGTGTTCTAACCACCTGTGTGAACTTGAACGATCATTTGGTGTTTCTTGTTACCAGTGTTTTGTGTTTTTTTTTTTTTAAACAATTGAGCAGTATTGGAAAAATTGACCTTCTTCTGGTAGGTCTTAAATTCCAACTGGTCTGATTTTCTTCATAAAAGCTTCCCTATCACTCAACTTCCTTAATGGCCTGACTTCTGGGAAAACGGCCCAACTCGGAAAATAAACAAACTGTATAGATCTGGGGAAGGGAAGGGCTGCAATGTGAACAATCAAATCAATCATAAATGAGAGTCAGATTTTTATGAAAAACACCAAATGTTTTGAGAATTACAATTTTTATAAATTTTGGAGCATCTGTTGAGTTTCTTTGCAGCTTATGTAATAGATACAACAACAATATTTAGCTGCTATTGAATATGTATGTCAAGCTTGCCAGCTGGAAATTATTTCGTGACTAAAATATCACACATAGAATCCAAGAGCTAAAGAAGGACATACATTTCCTCTTTTGGAGCCTTTTGGGGACTTGCCAGCACAGAATATAGTGAGGCTTGGTGGTAACTCTTGAGAACAATTATCCAAAAAGAAACTCATTTAATCATGAGGGAGAAGCATGTGTGTTACCATACATGCTGAACTGGTGAACACATCCACAATAAGCCAAATACTCTTCACTGCAGGAAGCCAACAAAGAAATGTAAATTCCTATTTCACAAGCTATAGACTTAGAGGGTCAGTAATGATATTTAAAATCAGTAATTTAAAAGGAAAGATTTTGTTCCATATTTACTGGTTTAAATTTTTTTTCCATTAAAACTGGTCTTTCCATCCCTTTTCAACTGGATAACTCCTGCCTGTTCTTGAGTTGTCAGCTGGACTACCACTTCCTTAGGGAACATGTTTCTGAATTGCCTGACAAAATAAAATGCCCCTCTCAAATGTTCTTACAGCACAATATATATATAATAGCAGATATCACAACTACTTTTCCCTAAAGAAGCACAAATATTTTTGCTTTGACAAGTGTCAAAGTGTCTTTGACAAGACTCTGAACTCACAAGAGCCAGGATTCCCTCTTTTTAGTCTCCAGTACCTACCACAGTGCCTGACACAGAACAGACGTTTTAAATACTAGCTCACTAACAGAATGTATCATACAACACAGGGAATATAGTCAGTATTTTGTAGTAACTGTTAATGAAATATAACTCTAAAATTTGTGAGTCACTATGGTGTACTCCTATAACTTTTCTAATATTGTACATCAACCATATTTTAATTTTAAAACAAATATTAGCTTATTAGGCAGTCAAATAAGTAATTTTGTGGATGCCAGGAATATGTGCTAAGTCACTTCAGTCGTATCTGACCCTTTGTGACCCTGTGGACTGTAGCCTGTCAGTCTCCTCTGCCCATGAAATTCTCCAGGCAAGAATACTGGAGTGGGTTGCCATGCCCTTCTCCAAGGGATCTTCCTGACCCAGGGATTGAACTCACATCTTCTGTGGCTCCTGATTTGCAGATGGATTTTCAACTGCTGAGCCACGCTTTTTAAATGCAAATTATAGATCAATTTACATATTAAGAATATTTTTGCAGTAACCTTTCTTTAATTATATTAACAAATGACTATCTGGTACTTCCTGGCATTACAGTTACTGAGACCACAAAGCCTGGATTCTCCAAGGCTATTCCAGTTTCAAACATGTTGTTCCACTTTACACGAAAATACTCTCTTACTTGTCAGACCATGTGTCCTGTTATTTTGTTAAGAAGATATAATCAACATAACTACAAGATATTCTGAATTCCAGGAAATCCTACTTTACTAAAGAAAGTAATTTGCAAAATATAAAACCAACCATCTTCAAAACTACTTCCTCAGTTGAAATCAATTCATTCTACATAGATTACAGCACATATTTTAAATAGATTTGTTTTACAGAATGTGGATCCTGCAAGAATTGTGAAACAGAAATTCATTTCATCAACTTTGGAGTTTAATTAAAGAAATGCAAAATAAATGAAACCAGATGGATGCATATTAGTGGCACATTCTGACAAGACGTGATATTGCATATTTGATATTCTATTAGATATTCCAAATATTCAGACATTATAGAAAGAGGAGATGAATTCTAAGAACCCATATAAAGACAGAGGACAAATCCTGGAAAAATACTGTAATTCAAAGAAATAAAATTGGCTCTTTAATATGGTTATATAATATTCAAAGAGATCTGAAATTTAAAACTTTTAATTGTGTATTTTGGAAAGTTTGTTCATTTATAAAGCTGAATGGAGTCAGTGTCATACATTACTTTTCTTGAATATGTAATTTAACAAAACCAAACACATTCCTCAAAATAAAACCCCCAATATGATATTCTCTTAGGAATAATTACAATGAATATTCCTCCATGAGTAGTAGGTTAACCCATATGTTTGCAAGGGCAATGAGAGGCAAAAAATAAAATACTGTTTAGGGTGTTACGGTCTTTTATCCAGGTTTTCTCTAAAGAGGATTTGCAGCATGTTTCATATGTGAAATTCCCCATGAAAAGACCTGGATCACTAAGTAGGAAAGAATCTGTCCAAACCCACATACCAACCATTCTCCCAGTTACACTAGCTACTGAATAGAGTTGCCAAATTCCAGAGTCTCTAGAATAAGTGAATGAAAGACCTCTGTTACCCAGCAGGCTCATTCTCCTCGAAATTCCTGAGACAGGATTTAGTGTAGTTATCAATCTCGTGGACTCATGGAGTGTAAGAAAATGCGATTTCAATTTCCGTACAAACAGTTGTATTCGGTTAGTGCAAATTTAGGCAAGATAAGCAATGACAGGAAATATGACTTGACAAATCATTTAACCTCTGTGTACCTCGATTTCTGTTCATATTTAACACTGATTTACCTCATAGTATGTTGAGAAGCTTAACAGGCTAATGAGTATGAGCAAGCAGCACATTTTTAAAAAGTTTAAACTTATAAATGAAAAGCAGAATTCAATATGAAAGGATCATGCAAAGACTAATAAATATAATTTTAAGATTTCTATACATTTTTATCCCAAATCATCTAGAAACTTTGATAGCTGATTCCAGTTGGGTTTGGCTACCAAGCAGTAACCAAATGTTTAAGATATCATAATTTGAGGACTTTAAATGTAATATTCTTTATCACCCTAAGTGGAATAAGAATTTATAAATAATAATTTAAAAGGGGAGAGTGTACATAGTTTATTTTTCCTTATTCACCAAAAAAAGTGAATATAGAATTTGAGACTTTCACTCATCAAATATTCAACTTACTATTGAAGACTGTTTTATGGTTAAAGAACCTCCTGAGTATAAAGCATGTTATGACAGTTAATTATATACTTGTTCATGCTCTCAAATTGCTTTATTGTTTGGTAATAAAGTATCTTAATGACAAATGTACATTTTAGTCTATCATATTCCTTTCTTTAATTATAAAAAATACCATTAAAATATAATTTTTACTATTTAAATAAAATCTCTTACATTTTATCCACAATTTTACTACTTTTCAGTGTCTAATTCTTACTTTTAAAGTGACATGACATATTTCTCTTTAGGCAAACAGAAGCAGATTAAAGGAACAGCAAAATGGCAATGCTACCATTAAACAGACTTCAAAGTTACAATATCAATTTCCCACAGAGATAAAGAATAAGAATTAGTAGATGATAAAATCTGAAGTAAGTGAACTTGGGTAGAATTTAACTAAGAGGAAAACTAATTAAAATTACAAGTAAATAAACATTCATAAATTATAACAGTATCTATTTTGAGTGGAAATTACCTGTCTGCACATCTACATGAAAGAATTTGATAAAGAGGAACGATGCATATGTCACTCCTGCTGCTGCTAAGTCGCTTCAGTTGTGTCCAACTCTGTGCGACCCCATAGACGGCAGCCCAGCGGGCTGCCCTGTCCCCGGGATTCTCCAGGCAAGAACACCGGAGTGGGTTGCCACCTCCTTCTCCAATGCATGAAAGTGAAAAGTGAAAGTGAAGTCGCCCAGTCATACCCGACTCTCTGCGACCCCATGAACTGTAGCCTACCAGGCTCCCCCATCCATGGGATTCTCCAGGCAAGAGTGCTGGAGTGGGGTGCCATTGCCTTCTCCACATACATCACTAGTTATAGTTAATATGCTAAAGCTACATGGAACTTTTTGTTTCCATATTTATTTACATGAAACTATATTATATGGGTCATGAGTAATAACTTATGACTTGAGAAAAATAATGGACAATGTGTTAAAGTTATAAACTGCTGCATTTTTTAAAAGGTAAAAAGATGGACCACATGGGAAGTTAATTTAAGGATAGTCTTGTAACCTGTTACCCTTGAGGCATCTCTATTTTTCTTTTCTGCCTAAAAATTAAAAACATCTATATGACATTCCTGCATATAAATCACTTTTTTAGAAGAGCATTATTGAGATGTAATTTACAGGCAAAGTTCATCTATTTAATGTGTATAAGTCAAAGAGTGTGGGCAGATAGGGAGTGCCTGATAAGGGGGTTCAAACTTTCTTTTTGCTTGAAAATATGAAAATATTCTAAATTTAGATGATGATGGATACACAGCCTTGTAAATATATCAAAGCACTTTGAGCATTTTATTCTTATTTACAAAAGCATTAAAGAGCCAAGAGTCTAGGGAAGAATGGCTTCATATGTAAGAAACTTCAAGAAATGACATGACTTTGGAAACATGCAACCCCAAAAAAGGAAGGAGGCATAGGAGGGAAAAACTGGTAACAGTGAGGCAGTGACCCACCAGGACTTGATTCACCACCCTTTTGTAGCTGCTGGTGTTATAGCAGCTGACAAAACAGAAGGGCTTTTATGGAACTTATATTTTATAGGAGCAATAACAAAAGACAAATAAGCATGCCTGAAGGTGACGGATTGGGGGTGGATCGATTCTCCTACTTTATAAGGTATCAAGGCTTTCCATTCTAGAGATCTGAAGCAGGTCTACTTCCAAGCAGAAGGGACAGTACATGAAGAGAACCTAAAGGAGAAATATGTTTGATATGACTGGAGAAAGGCAAGGGGCCAGAGTGGCTGCGTCAAAGTGACAAGCTAAGAGTGCTGAGGTGAGTTCAGAGGAAGACCAGCTACTGTGTAGAACTCTATAGTCCACGGTAGGGACTCTGTATGTCATTCGGAGTGTGATCAGGGTTTTAAGGACCCATTGAGTACCAGGCAGAATTAACAATGTAAAAGGCCCTTCCATGTATTTTCAACATTTGAAATGTCAAGTATCCAATAAGTACCTAGGTGGAAGCAAAACAGAGCAGGGAAAAAAAAGTCATTCTGGTCTTATATCCCTTTGTTATAACCCTGAACACCACAAGGCACTAGAGATGTTTAGTTTTCTGAGAGAAAACAAATATGACCCAACAATTACATACTCAGCCACTTAGTCATTCAAGTACAACAGAGGGATATTTTCAGATGTGCAGGGGCTCAGAATATCTAACCATATACAGTTTCTAGTAAGACTTGTAATATACAGTGGAAAAAGTCAGTATCACTTGACATTGTTTAAAAAAAAAAAAAATCAAGGACTTCTCTGGTGATTAAGAATTCACCTGCTGAGGCAGGGGACATGGGTTCAGTCCCTGGTCAGGAAAGATTCCACATGCTGAGAAGCAACCAAGACCATGTGCTACAATTACTGAAGTAGAGCCCATGCTTGGCAACAAGCCACTGCAATAAGTCCATATGTGACAATTAGAGAGTAGCCCCCACTTGCCACAACTGGAGAAAACCCATGTGCAGCAACAAAGACCCAGCACAGTCAATAGATAAGAAAGTCAAGAAAAAGCAGAAGATACGATGCAGTATCACATTTTCACATGAAAAGTATTTTGATTAATTATAATATAAAAATTAAAGTTATGCAAGTATTATTCGTATGACAAATTTTTGAAAAACATTAACTTATTTATTTCATTCTTTCTTTTTTGTGTGCTTCTCTGTATCTTTCAAATTTCCCATAATGCTTTTTCTCAATCAGAAAAATAACATATATTTTTAATAGAGAAAGAAGAAATCATCCTGTCTTTATCTTTTGGTATTTAATAAAATGTTCCAAATTTTTTATATATTCTAAGAGTTGGCAAAATAGACATTTTAGATCATGAAACACATAAATCTTTAATTTAGATAGGGTTTTAGAATCTATCTATTTCAATAGTTCTCAACTCATGTTTGATCACTGAGCACCATTCAAGTAAAGACTTAAATCATCACCATCACCAAAGCTAATATTTACTGGGTACTTACTCATAGATACCAGGTAATCTTCTAACCATCTTGCTTATATATCTCATTTAATCCTCACAACAGTATAATTATCCGACAAAGAAACTGAGGCACAGAGTTACTTCAAAAAATTGCTGGATGTCACATAAATGGTTAGTAGTGGAGACATATTTTGGACTCACCTCATCTGACTAAAGCTAGTGTACTTTGTTACTTAGCATTCTGTGGAAGACTTCCTCTAAACCCCCAAATGATCCCTACCTTCAGGTATTTACACCCTTGGGTAATCCCCTCCTCTTGAGTATAGACTGGACCTAATGAATTATTTCTAATAAACGGAATAAAGCAGAAATTAAGAGATAACACTTTTGTGGTTGGGTTATCAGTTCAGTTCAGTCGCTCAGTCATGTCTGACTCTTTGCAACCCCATGAATCGCAGCATGCCAGGCCTCCCTGTCCATCACCAACTCCCGGAGTTCACCCAGACTCGCGTCCATTGAGTCAGTGATGCTGTCCAGCCATCTCATCCTCTGTCTCCCTTTCTCCTCCTGCCCCCAATCCCTCCCAGCATCAAACTCTTCCAATGAGCCAACTCTTCGCATGAGGTAGCCAAAGTACTGGAGTTTCAGCTTTAGCATCATTCCTTCCAAAGAAATCCCAGGGCTGATCTCCTTCAGAATGGACTGGTTGGATCTCCTTGCAGTCCAAGGGACTCTCAAGAGTCTTTTCCAACACCACAGTTCAAAAGCATCAATTCTTTGGTGCTCAGCCTTCTTCACAGTCCAACTTTCACATCCATACATGACTACTGGAAAAACCATAGCCTTGACTAGACAGACCTTAGTCAGCAGAGTAATGTCTCTGCTTTTGAATATGCTATCTAGGTTGGTCATAACTTTTCTTCCAATAAGCGTCTTTTGATTTCATGGCTGCAATCACCATCTGCAGTGATTTTGGAGCCCAGAAAAATAAAGTCTGACACTGTTTCCACTGTTTCCCCATCTATTTCCCATGGAGTGATAGGACCGGATCCCATGATCTTCATTTTCTGAGCTTTAAGCCAACTTTTTCACTCTCCTCTTTCACTTTCATCAAGAGGCTTTTTAGTTCCTCTTCACTTTCTGCCATAAGGGTGATGTCATCTGCATATCTGAGGTTATTGATATTTCTCCCGGCAATCTTGATTCCAGCTTGTGTTTCTTCCAGTCCATCATATCTCATGATGTACTCTGCATATAAGTTAAATAAGCAGGGTGGCAATATACATCCTTGACATACTCCTTTAACCTATTTGGAACCAGTCTGTTGTTCCATGTCCAGTTCTAACTGTTGCTTCCTGGCCTGCATACAGATTTCTCAAGAGGAAGGTTAGGTGGTCTGGTATTCCCATCTCTTTCAGAATTTTCCACAGTTTATTGTGATCCACACAGTCAAATGCTTTGGCATAGTCAAAGCAGAAATAGATGTTTTTCTGGAACTCTCTTGCTTTTTCCATGATCCAGCAGATGTTGGCAATTTGATCTCTGGTTTATAAAAGACTACAAATTCCACTTGTTATAGACTAACTTACTGTTGCTTTCTGGGCTTGAGTGGTTTGATAAAATCACATGTTATGTTGGAGAGCCCAACCCTCTACCCATCCACCTAGCAAGCAACTACCAGGGAAGAAGTGAGACAATCAGTCTAACAGCCTTTGAGAAAGTGAATTATGTCAACTACCTCATGATAGAGCTTGAAAGAAGATGCTTCATCAGTTGAGCCTCCAGATGAGACCATAGTTTAGAATGAAACTTTCATTTCAGCCTTGTGAAAGGCCCTAAAGTGGAACACTCACACACTATTGGTGGGACTGTAAATTGGTACAGTCACTATGGAGAACAGTATGGAAATTCTTTGAAAACTAAAAATAGATCTTATATGACCCTGAAATCCCACGCCTGGGCATACATCCAGAGAAAAACATGGCCCCAAAAGATACATGCACCCCACTGTTCACTGCAGTACTGTTATTTACGATGGCCAAGACATGGAAGATCATGGCATCCAGTCCCATCACTTCATGGCAAATAGATGGGGAAACAGTGTCAGACTTTATTTTTTGGGGCTCCAAAATCACTGCAGATGGTGATTGCAGC
>SJYQ01000917.1:28920-42333 GCA_006410935.1 Redunca redunca | reverse complement strand
CTGGGAGGGATTGGGGGCAGGAGGAGAAGGGGACGACCCAGGATGAGATGGCTGGATGGCATCACTGACTCGATGGACGCGAGTCTGGGTGAACTCCAGGAGTTGGTGATGGACAGGGAGGCCTGGCATGCTGCGATTCATGGGGTCGCAAAGAGTTGGACACGATTGAGCGACTGAACTGAAGACAAAGAAACAACCTAAGTATCCACTGACAGAGGAATGGATAATGAAGATGTGGTGTATCTATACAATGAAGTATTACTCAGCCATTAAAAAAATGAAATAAGGCCATTTTCAGCAACATGGATGAACCTAGAGATTGTCATATGGAGAGAAGTCAGAGAAGGAGAACTAGTATATGACATCCCTTATATGTGAAATCTAAAAAGAAATGATACAAATGAACTTACAGAACAGAAAGAGACTCAGACTTAGAAAACAAACTCATGGCTGCTAGGGGGCAAGGGACAGTTAAAGACTTTAGGAAGGTCAAGTACACACTGCTATATTTAAAATGGACAACAACAAAAACCTATTGTATAGCATATGGAACTCTGCTCAGTGTTATGTGCCAGCCTGTCTGGGCGGGGGGTTTGGGAGAGAACGGATACGTGTATATGTGTGTCTGAGTCCCTTTACTGTTCACCTGAAACTATCACAACACTGCTAACTAGCTATTCCCAGTACAAAATGTTTTTGGTGTTAATAAAGTAAATAATTTTTTTTAGAAAAGATCATAAAGTAGAGGTCACAGATGAACCATGCTAAGAGTACTAATAATGCACCCCTCAAAATGTTCGGTTGCAATTAAGTATGATCTTAATAAGGTCTCATACTAATAAGACTTTAATAATAAGATGACCTTAAGATAGAGAAAGGAGTCTGAATTTCCAGATAGGGCACTTAAAAGAGAGAGGAAGAAGAGTCAGTATCAGAGTGAGGCAGCGTAAGACAGACTTGGATAATATTGCTGACTTTGAAGACGAAAAGTGGTCATAAGGCAAGAAATGTGGGAAGTCTCTAGAAGCTATAAAAAAGCAAACAGATTTTCCCCTAGGGCCTCTAGAAAGAAACACCCCCAGCCAACACTGTGATTCATCCCAGAGACACTATTTTCAGACGTGATCTATAGAACTGCCTGGAATAATAAATTTTCTTTATGAAAATCTATCTGTTAAAATAAAAATTAAATAAAAAAATAATAAATAAATAAACTTTTAAACTTTGGAATATAAAAAAATAAAAAATAAATAAACACTAGCTCCGGAATCATCTGTTCCACAGCAACAAATACCTAAGAAACATACTATAGCACACAGGAGGAAAATTAGCTGCTATGAAGTCTTTCTCTCCTAGCACCTTGCTTACTGCCAAAGTAATACACTGATGTTTTGACCTAGTGTTCCACAGAGCAGAATACAAAGGTAACTGAAGTAGAATAACTTCTCAGGAGATGGAGAAATTCCTCTGGACAGTATCACTAAGAGAGACTGCAAATATTGAGAAAAGGATAACACAATATTCTAGGTCTTGCTTGCCTTGGGGTCTTTTAATATGATTTTTCATGCCAGATAGTACCTGTAGGATTTTTATGTTGGATAAGAGATGATTCTTTTTATTTTTATTTTTTTGGGAAATCCAATTTTTCAAAAATTGTAGTTGATTTACAATATTAGTTTCATGTGGACAACACAGTGGTTTAATATTCTTATACTCATTTAGATTACAAAATATTAGTTATAGTTCCCATGCTATACAATATATCTCTATTGTTTATTTTATACAGAGCAGATTGTACTTGTTAATATTCCCCCTTCTCCCTCTCCCCTGTGGTAACCACTAGTTTGCTGTCTTTATCTGTGAGTCTGTTTCTGTTATATCTATTCCTTTGTTCTATTTTTTAGATTTCACAGATACATGCTAACATATAGTATTTGTCTTTCTCTGTCTGACTAATTTCACTAAGCATAATATTCTCCAGATCCATTCATGTTGTTGCAAATGCTAGGATTTCATTCTTTTTAAATGTCAGAATAATATTCCACTGTGTGTGTGTGTGTGTGTGTGTGTGTGTCTATATATAATCTTCTCCACTCATCTCTTGATGGACACTTAGGTTTCTTCCACATTTTAGCTATTGTAAATAATGCTGCTATGAACACTGGGGTGCACGTGTTTTTTCAGTTGCTGTTTTTGTTTTCTTTGGGTACATGTCAAGGATTGGAATAGCTGGATCATAAGATAGTTCTATTTTTAGAGTTTTGAGAAACTTCGATCCTGTTTTCCATAGAATTTCACCAATTTGTGTGTGTGTGTGTGTCTTAGTTGCTTAGTCATGTCTGACTCTTTGCAACCCCATAGACCGCAGCCCACCAGGCCCCTCCGTCCATGGGATTCTCCAGGCAAAAACACTGGAGTGGGTTACCATTTCCTTCTCCAAAAGAAACTATAGAAAGAAAGAAAGTAAAGTCGCTCAGTCGTGTCCAACTCTTTGCGACCCCACGGACTGTAGCCTACCAGGCTCCCCCATCACCAATTTACATTCTCACAAACAATGTACTAGGGCCTTTTCTTCACATCCTTGACATTTTTGTTCTTTTTGATGATAACCATTTTGACAGGTATGAGATAATATCTCATTGTGTTTTTTCTTTCTTTTTTAAAAAATATTTTTAATTGAAAGGTAATTGCTTTACAGTACTGTGTTTGTTTCTACCAAACATCAAAATGAGTCAGTTACAAGTTTACCCATGTCCCCTCTCACCTGCACATCCCTCCCACCTTCCTCCCACCTCTCTAGGTTGTTGCCAAACCCCAGTTTGAGTTCCCACTGCTTGTGCTTCACCCAGCCCAGCATTTTGCATGATATACTCTGCATGTAAGTTAAATAAGCAGGGTGACAATATCTAGTGTTGTGTACTCCTTTTCGAATTTGGAACCAGTCCGTTGTTCCATGTCCGGTTCTAACTGTTGCTTCTTGACCAGAATACCGATTTCTCAGGAGGCAGATAAGGTGGTCTGGTATTCCCATCTCTTTCTTTTCTACAGTTTGTTGTGATCCACACAGTCAAAGGCTTTAGCCTAGTCAATAAAGCAGAAGTAGATGTTTTTCTGGAATTCTGTTGCTTTTTCTATGATGTTGGCAATTTGATCTCTGGTTCCTCTGCCTTTTCTAAATCCAGCTTGAACATCTGAAAGTTCATGGTTCACGTACTGTTGAAGCCTGACTTGGAGAATTTTGAGCATTACTTTGCTAGTGTGTGAGATGAGTATAATTGTGCAGTAGTTTGAACATTCTCTGGCATTGCCTTTCTTTGGAATTTGAATGAAAACTGACCTTTTCCAGTCTTGTGGCCACTACTGAGTTTTCCAAATTTGCTGGCAGGTTGAGTGCATCACATTAACAGCGACATCTTTTAGGATTTGAAATAGCTCAGCTGGAATTCCATCACCTCCACTAGCTTTGTTCATAGTGATGTTTCCTACAGTCCACTTGACTTTGCATTCCAGAATGTCTGGGTCTATGTGAGTGATCACACCACTGTGGTTTTCTGGGTCTCTTTTGTATAGTCCTTCTGTGTATTCTTGCCACTTCTTAATCTCTTCTGCTTCTGTTAGGTCCATAACATGTCTATCCTCTATTTTGCCCATCTTTGCATGAGATGTTCCCTTGGTATCTCAAATTTTCTTGAAGACATCTCTAGTCTTTCCCATTCTATTGTTTTCCTCTATTTCTCTGCATTGATCACTTAGGAAGGTTTTCTTCTCTCTACTTGCTATTCTTTGGAACTCTGCATTGAGATGTTCTTTGGAACTCTGAATTCAGATGTTTGCTTGTACAAGAAATTCTTTACCCTTGCTTCAAAATTCTGAATGATAATCTTGCTGGGTAGGGTATCCTAGGTTGCAGGTTTTCCCCTTTAAGCACTTTAGTAATATCACACCATCCCTTATAGCCTGCAAACTTTCTACAGCAAAATCAACTGATAATCTTACCAGGGTTCCTCTGTATATGACACTGTTTTTTTCTCTTTCTCTTGCTTCTTTTCAGTTCAGTCACTCAGTCATGTCCAACTCTTTGCAATCTCCATGGGCTGCAGCATGCCAGGCTTCCCTTAGAATTCTCTTTAACTTTTACATTTTAATTATATGTCTTTGTGTGGGCCTCTTTAGATTCATGTTGTTTGGGATTCTCTGTGTATCCTGTGCCTGATATCTTTCCTTCTTCAGGTTTGGGAAGGTTTCTGTCATAGTTTCATCAAATACATTTTGATCCTTTTCTCCCTCTTTTCTTCTGGGACCCCAATAACTTGAAATTTATACACTTGACATTGTCTCAGAGTCCCTTAACCTGTCCTCTTTTATTTTATAATTTGTTTTCCTTTCGCTGTTCTGATTGAGTTCCATTATCCTATCTTTCAGATCACTTATGCATTCTTCCATATTACCAAGTCTGTTCTTAATCCCTTCTAGTGTGTTTTTCACTTCAGGTATTGTACTGTATGGTTGGGTGGTTCTTTGGTAAAATTATCACAGTGTTCATCTACTCTTTCCCCTAGTTCAGTTAGCATTATTATTACTATTGTTTTGAAACCCTTTATCTGATAATTTATTATCTCTTTTTGTTGTTTTTTTTTTTTTGGTTTGTTGCTTTTCTTATTCTTTCATTTAAAACAGATTTCTCTATCTTCCCATTTCCCCCCTAACTTTCTCTGTCTCTGTGAAATTAGGTTAAGCAATTACCTATTCCAGTCTTGAAGGAGTATCCTTGTGTAGGAGTGTTTCTATGCTGTCTGTGTATGCCCTGTGGTTCTGATGGGAGAGCTGGATTAGACATGGATGCATGCCACATCTTTCCACCAAGCTATCACCTTAGTGGGAGGTGGGGTTGAGCTAGAGTCAGAGATGAGTCAGGGCCTTTTCTATGCTCAGTGGTAAACACTACCCTATCAGGGCTACAGGGATGGTCCTAAGGTGCTGGAGCAGAAGTCCTGAAGGTTTAGGTTCAAGCTGGTTCTGTTCCTTGTAAGTGTGCTAGCCTCCCTCCCAGCATTAGCACCTTTGTCCCAGAAAGGAGCAACACTAGAGTAAGAGGAGCCAAAGCAAGTGCTTGGCATGGGCTGGGGTTCATGACTTGGTAGTCCTTCGGACCAGAGGTCAGTGTGCTCCAGCTTCTCTGGATAGTACTTCTTTAGCCTTATACTTGTGTGGTGATTCTCCCATGTTTGGAGCTCTCCTGCTTGCCTGTGACTTATCACTGGTTCCTTCTCTTTGCCTCTAAAGAATTTTCACAAATACCTCCCCCCTATCATCTTGGCTTCATCTTTCATTTTCCTTTCTGCCTTTGTATTTTTCTAAGCCAGAGCAGTGGTTCTTGGCAATAATGTTGTGGTACCCTTCTATCTACACAGGGATTTTTGAGGTATGATATGTGAAGATTTTTTTTATCATAGTGATGGTACTAAAGTTTATAGACAAGTGACTTCACTCTTTTAAAAGAAGAAGCTATTATTTAAAATCTTATATTGATAGTAAAAGATTATAATAATCAGTATTTAAAGTATATTAAAATAATTCCATTCATAATCTCTTAAAGCTAAAATTGTTCCTACTGTGGGAGAAATGGCTGGAGCTTCCTGTATGTAGTACTTACTGTTTGTGTAGCTTGTCAGCCTCAGCTCTCTTTGGACCTATTTGGAAGTCAGGATTAGCCTTTGGGAACACTCCAAGGACAGGTAGGGTACAGTGCACTGAAGTCTCGTGGGGAGACGGGGGAGGGAATTCCCAAAACAGAGCACAGCCCTGTGGGCTCACCTTCTCCATGACACATCTCTGTTCTCTCTCCAAAGTATCCCCGTGTTCCAACCTGCTGTGTTCTCTCTAGCATCACTGTCAATAGGTATAATCCCTGTCTTCCTCTCCCACTAAGCTTCTAGAAATGTTCTTTACTTGTCCCTTATTTCAGCTCTTTTCCCCCTTGAATAGTCTGTTGTTATGGGGTTGATATAAGTCTGACATGGTTACACCACCACAAGCCACCCACAAGTAGTTTCTTAATAGAGTGAAGAATATGTGCATCTTGTCAGTTATGCTTTCAACCTCTGCTCTAAGTGACAAAGGGACTTTACACAGGGCCTTTCCCCTTTTCAAAAATTATAACCAGGCAAAATAGTCTGTAACTAGCAATCCTCCCAAGAAAACCAACAGGTGGTCATTCATTCAGAGCTTCCCCTGGAAGGTCTCCAAATAAAATACATGGCAAAAGCATGGTCTCCTGGGCTCCTTATCAGGAGAAAGGTTTTGGAAACTGGTTTTATACCAAATCGCATCACCTTCCCAGGTTTCCTTTGTTGCCCAAACATTTTCACTGGCTGGGCTTTGGGAATCTCCAAATAAAGACAAGGATTCGTGATCAAAACATTACCTCAGAAGTTATAGGCATTTGTATTCTGTGGCTGGATCTGTACATCTGCATGCGCTGCTGCACTGGTGATTGATTTGATTTGATTTAATGAGGAGATTAAATTTTACAAGTTCTACAAGTAAAAGTAGTTTAGATAATGTCCATGTATTGCTAAATAGTCTTGCTTCTTTAATATCCACCAGGGGCCGCAAGGCAGAAATTAGAATCTTATGGCAAAGATATTTAAATATTTATATTTCCTATTTAAATTGACTTTTTCTAAAATAATTTTAACAATTACTTTCAATTTGTTATTTCTCCGTTTTTTTTTTTTTTTTAACAAAAACTGCTAAAAGGGAAGAAAAGTCTACTTGAGGCTTTATCATTTCTTCTTGTTCCTTATCTTTTCCCAGGTGGGGTGTGGTTGAATATTAATAGCAGGAAAACAACACGGGGTCAGGTGGGGGGGCAGGCGGGGAAAGGAGTTAAATACATACTTTTCATACAAATGATAGTTTACTATGTTTTTGACACATGCAAACCCAATTCTTTGTTTTCAGCAAATGTCCACCTTATTTTCTTGACTGAACTCTTGACTACATTTTCCTCCTGGCAGTTATGACCTACTACAGACTTCACATTCAAGTGCTCCATTTAAAAATACCTTGCCCAAGGGATATGGTAATTGACCACTGATATCTTAATTAGTTTTAGGAGAAATAAAATATGCTTAAATATAACATTCTCATTATATATATTTAAAAATAAAGAGCTAGGCACCCAAAACCAAGACCAAAATTGCGTCAAGTTCCCAATTATTATTGGAGAAATTATGTCTACGCTCTATTGGTATTTGAAAATTCATGAATATGGAAATAAGTCCAGATGATCTTTTGTGGAATTCAAGTCTTACTGCAGTATATTTTAAATGATTCAAAGATTCTGACTACCTACCATGTTCTAGGAGTGAGGATTCATTTACAAATGGAAGTATAAGGTATCTAAATCCATGATACTTGTTTTTAAGTTTAAGAACAGTGTTTTTAAACTGCTGGCTCAAGTCATCAATGGGTCATGAAGTCAATTTAGAGCGTTATAAATAAACTGTATGTATTATATGATTTTATTTATTATACAGATATGTATACATATTAAACTGAAAAAATAGAATAAGAAATAAATGTTGACAGTGTGCATTACCTCTATCCTTGTCAAGACTCCATGGGCCAAGAAACTTTTGTTTTGGTTTTATGTATCTGTGTGTGTGTATCTACTGTGTTATTATAAAAATGTAGTTTTTACTTTGGATTATGACCCAAACACAAAAAGTTCCATAAGAGAAAGAGAAAAAATTAGTAAACAAATGAACAAATAACTACATTAAATAAAATGATTGATACAATGTGTTTAAAGGAAAAAGAGGGGTGGATTCTGAGGGAGTGGAGTGGGGGATGGGATGGTCAGGGCAGGTCATGAAGAGGAATGAAATGTGAACTGAGATATGCAGAGAGGGAAAGACCTCGGGATACTGAGAGCAGGGAGGAGCTTTACAAGTGAAAGGAAGAGCCAATGTGAGTGCTCTGCTAAAGAAGAAAATCTGGCCCAGCTGAAGAAGAAGTGTGAGGACAGCATGGTTACAGATGAATGAGAGGAAAAGAGAAAGAGATGTTGGAGGGTGAACAGAGTCGAACTACACAGTGTGACATAAGCCATGGTTTAAGGAAAAGGGTTTTGGTTTATTGAAAGGGGAAGATTTTTATATGCCAGAGAATGTCCAGATCTAATTTAACTGTGATGGGTCAGTCTGGATGCTATAAGCACAATGGAAAGCATGAGTGAAAATGTACAAAATGTTTAGGGGTTATTGCAGCTGTCAAAGCAAAGGAGGTTTGTAGCTAGAACTAATTGGAGGTAGTGGAGATGGAGAGAAGTATACATAGCTAGATATGTTTTGGAAGTAGAAGAAGTATCATTTGTTTATGGATATCTGGGTGTGTCTGTACATGGTGGTAGAGTGAAAAAAATAAGGAAGTCTAAACATTATACAAATGACGGCATCTTTTGTTGGAATCGATGTGCTGTGCTTAGTCACTCAGTCATGTCCAAATTTTTACAATCCCATTGACTGAGCCTGCCAAGCTCCTCTGTCCCTGGGGATTCTCCAGGCAAGAATACTGGAGTGGGTAGTCATGCCCTCCTCCACGGGATCTTTCCAACCCAGGGATCAAACCCACGTCTCCTGCATTGCAGGCGGATTTTTGACTGTCTGAGCCATCAGGGAAGTCCAACAGAGTAAAGGGACAAAGTAGGTAATTGAATAGTTAATCCCACTACAGAATTGTAAGTAAAGAAAAAATTATAAGAGACCCCGGAAAGTTAATGATTACTCAAGAAAGCAGGCTTGGTTAGCAACAAAGCCATGCCTCAGAAGCATGAGACAGGCCCCAAAAGAGTAAAACAATGGCATGAGACCCACATCCTGCCCAGTGAGCTCAATAATTTAATGACCTGTAGGAGATGCTCTCAGGCTTCCGTTGTGGGTTAGATGATAAAGAATTTGCCTGCAATGCAGGAGACTGTGGTTTTATCTCTGGCTTGGGAAGATATCCTTGAGAAGGGAATGGCTACCCACTCCAGTATTCTTGCCTGGAAAATTCCATGGACAGAAGAACCTGGTAGGCTACAGTCCATGGGGTTGCAAAGAGTCGGACACAACTGGGCAACAAACACACACATACACACAGAGGAGATGTTCTCTGAACACACAAAAAATTATGAAAAGATATATAGAGTACAAAGTAAAGACCCTCATGTACTGAGACCTGAAATAATTTTTCTATAGTGCTGTGACAGTCCCAGCTTGACCATATATGGAAAAGAAAACTTCCCTGCCCTACGTGCAGTAGAAGCTGATAATGATGTAAATTCAAGAATGAGGAAGAGGGTAGTCTTTTCCTCTCCCCGGTTTTCCTTTGAATATAAAACCATAGTCCACTAAGTTCTCAGGACACAGCACCCTCTCCCCTGTCGCTGGTAAGCCCACTATGTACTGTTCTCATAAATCACTTCTTATCTATCACTTTTCCTCTCACTGAATTCTTTCTGTGCTGAGACCTAAAGGACTCCAGCTCTTTGGAGCTCCCCAAAATGCCACCAAAAGCTTTCAGAATGACAACGGCCAAGACATGAATAGAATTTAGGTGGGGAGGTTTTAATTCTAGAGGTTCATTTTTAACACATATCTTTGAGATCTAGCAGATACACTTTTCATCCATGATCCTGATTCAATTTTATAGTTATATATTTATTTGTATAATTATTAATGGATACTTTTAATAGCAGCCTACTCCAGTATCCTTGCTGAAAAAATCCCAAGTACAGAGGAGCCTGGTGGGTTACAGTCTGTGGGTCGCAGAGAGTCGGACACGACTGAGCATCCAGGTGCTGCATGTACTTCATGAATACCAGTCGTGGACTTCCCTCTGGTGATCATTGTCCTCAAAGAAATCAAGTTTTAACAGAAGAAAATTTCTATCTGCCTAACCATGAAGAAAAAAAAGTAAGATGTCTTTACAGAACCATGAAGCTAGGGTCACTGATTAATCATTTGCTTTCACACACCAGCCTTCTAGAACAGTGTTTTCTCACACTTTAGCACACATGAGATTCCTTTGGAAGTCTTGTTAAAATAGGGAATGCTGAACCTTATGCTCAGAGTTTCTTATTCAGTAGGTTTAGGGTTTGGGCCTAAGGATTTGCAGTTCTAAGCACTTGCCAGGTCATACTGGTCCAGGGGAAAACAGGTGCTCTAACAAGAAAAGGTTCTTAATCTGGGGTTCTTGGGCCCCTGGGAAAAGTCTAACAAAAATACTGTGGGGGATTTACATACATATCCCTGAAAGGACATATGTGCATTTTTCATGTATATGTTATGGGCATATTTCTGATAATGGAGCTTGCATATTTCATCAGATTCTCAAAAGCCTTAAAAAATTTAGTTAAGAGTAGTGGTGTTCAGTCCTGGGTATATATTAGAACTCCCTGAAGTTTTGGCTCCTCTATTCAATTGCTGTATTACTTTGGGCAAAATAATTAACCTCTCTGTGCCTCAATTTTTCCATGTATAAAATGGAGCTAAAGTAATAGTACTTTCCTTATGGGCTTGTTATGAAGTTCAAATAAGTTAATATTTGCATATTTTTTAAAGAAGGGTCTGCTGCTGCTACGTTGCTTCAGTCGTGTCCAACTCTGCGTGACCCCACAGACAGCAGCCCACCAGGCTCCCCTGTCCCTGGGACTCTCCAGGCAAGAACACTGGAGTGGGTTGCCATTTCCTTCTCCAATGCATGAAAGTGAAAAGTGAAAGTGAAGTCACTCAGTTGTGTCTGACTCTTAGCGACCCCATGGACTGCAGCCTACCAGGCTCCTCCGTCCATGGGATTTTTCAGGCAAGAGTACTGGAGTGGGGTTCCATTACCTTCTCCAGAAAGAAGGGCCTAGTAAGTGCTAAATAGATGATTGCTAAATAAGATTATAAACTTGGGGTATTTTCTTTTTCAATTCTAGGATCTAGTCCAGGTGATTTTAATTACAGTCAGGGATGAAAATCACTGCTCTGTAATGAAAAGAGAGCAAGAGATAGATGAGCGCCTGCCTTGAGAGTGTGGAGTTAATATCATCTCAAGGAAGCAGACTTCACTCCCCTGAGGAGCTTAGCCTGGAAGCTAGAGAGAGCTAACAGGAGCCTTAGCATCTTGGAAATGAATTTGTTTTCAAAAAACCTCAAGAAGTGGTTCATGCTGACCTTCTTTCTTGTGGTAGGGATAGGGGCTAAAGGAAAGCAGTAAAAGGAAGAAGTTGGTTTTATCCCCATTGATTGCAACTTTTGTTTAAAAATCAATACAATAAAAGCCTGTCCTAATGTAAAAAAATAAATCTAATATTATAAATAAATGATCAGAGAGGCAAATACTAATTCTGTGAGTAAGCCAGCCTTCAAAATGGCACCAGTGACCCTTAACTCCTGGAGTTCATGGCCTTGTTGTACATCCCCTCCTACACTGAAAATAGTTAAACTGTGTGATCAATAATATATGCAGAAGGGACAAAGTCTAACTTCCCAGCTGAAGAATGGATGGTTTTGAACTGTGGTTTTGGAGAAGACTCTTGAGAGTCCCTTGGACTGCAAGGAGATCCAACCAGTCCATTCTGAAGGAAAGCAGTTCTGAATATTCATTGGAAGGACTGATGCTGAAGCTGAAACTCCAATACTTTGGACACCTGATTTGAAGAGCTGACTCATATTAAAAGAGCCTGATGCTTGGAAAAATTGAAGGCAGGAAGAGAAGGGGACAGCAGAGGATGAGATGTTTGGATGGCATTACCGACTTGATGGACATGAGTTTGAGTAAGCTCTGGGAGTTGGTGATGGAGAGGGAAGCCTGGCATGTTGCAGTCCACGGGGTTGCAAAGAGTCAGACATGACTGCGCATCTGAACTGAACAACAACTATCTAATGAACACAATCCAGTACTCAGATCAGCATATTTTAAATAATTTTTACTGAAATCAGTTATAAGACTAGTTAGTAGATGATTAGAGGGTGAGATTAATAACAGTTGCATTATAAACATTCCTGAATACTTATTTTTCCTTTCCTGTTATTTAGAGGCCAAATAATTTAGACATGTTTTAGACTAATTACCCACATAGATTACCCTCTTTGTCTGTTCCAGAAATATAAAACAAGTAGTTTCAGCCTAATGATTGGGGTGTGGGGGAACTTCCAGAGAGGAAGAAACTGCAAAATACATTTATTCTAAGTGTGAGCAGGGCTCAGGGTGCCCCAGTTTAGGTCATTTGAATGAACACTGATGCTTTCCTTCAAAGATGAAAGGAGGCAAGAAACCCCTAAGTATCTGAGAAATGACATATTTGGAAGGTGAAAAGCAGAGTCAGGTCAGCTTCATGTCTAGTTTCCACTTTATTTCCTATTATTTGTACCCACTTCCAGCTCACCAGAGTAAGCATTTATTTTGCCAACCCTACCCCTCCCAGTTTTAAATTTTAATTCTTTTACTTCCTTATTCTGATTTCAGTTCTTTTGGAAGGGATAAGCAAGATGTCCCAAACACCTTAGTATATTCAATCTGCTGGGAAGTTCTGACTGTACCAGATGTTTGAGAGGATAATAAAGATGGGGTCAAGACAGGCGGGGAATAAGAGGAAAGAATAAGACAAATGGAGGAAGGTGGAGCTGAAATACATCTGTCTACCCGTATTTTGCCCTGTTTTTTTTTTTTTTTTTAAACATTTATTCTCAATGATTTCTATTTACCCAATAAATTCCACAGGGGATGGCAGCTAAAGGTTTTAGACCTTAGAGAATAGCTTGACAGCCGATTTGTATTAACCAGCCTGTGAAATCTGTTTGATGGATAAAATTTGACTCTATCTCATGGAAGTAGAGTTTTACCATATGCTTTGTGTGCTGTGCTTGCCAATGTGAAATAGACTGTCATATGCTGGAAAGCCTTTGGCTAAGGGTTCAATCTCAAAGGCTTATATGATGAAAGAGATCTTGATGAACTGAAGCTTTACCATGCTGTTGTCCAAACATCAATATGGACAATTCAAGTAATGAATAATGCACTTTAATACAGAATGCACTGGAAACATACAGAAAGTTTTACCAGTGTGCAGTCCCTGGCACTAACATAGATGAAAATCACTTTGAATTATATAGTTAACCTACACACATATTCATATGCACATTTTCATGCACTTTGGATTTTCACTGAATGACTAATGAACCAGATATGTGTTGAAGACTGAATACTGTCAACATGGTCCCTTTCCCTAGAGAGCTCAGAATTTTACATAATTGAGACTGTCAGTGGTAAGGTCATTCTACTTAATTAAAAATATTCTGTAAAATATATATGAAGCATGCTGTATAGTTAAATGTGGAAAATATTGTTATGCAAAGCTTTACCAAAATCCCCAGTTAA
>SJYQ01000915.1:156479-221230 GCA_006410935.1 Redunca redunca | reverse complement strand
TGATGGTTTGGCAGATCTCCTCCAACTGTGCATGTTTGAAAGTGAGTTTGCTAGCTACGGCATGGGATCTGAAGTTATCCCCTCTGAGAGCACATCAGAACTGGAGGAGTTGGCTGACTGCCAGCAGAGCCTTCTGCCCAGAGGCCCTTGAGAGGGGCTGGGGGGAGGGGAGCAGCACAGGTGGTGAAAACATCCAGGGGCCCCACCTGCCTGGGGACAGCGTTTCTTCTGATTTGCAAACCTTTCTCTATCCTTCCAAAAATGAGTGCTGTCCCAGTTCACCACAGGTGATAAAAACTAATATCTCCACATTCTCACTCATTCTTGCCTGGCCTTCGGTTTCAGCTCAGTGCCCTGATCCAGAGCCTAACACTTAACTTCTGGCCAGGAGGTGACTTCAGCTCTGGGGAAGAGCAAGCCCATTGTGTTTGCTTGGATCAATTCATAAGAGAAACTACTGAGGATGTTCTTCTTTGACATTTGCCAGGGGCAAAGTTTCATATAAGTGGGGTGTGTGGGTGGATGTGAAATAGCAATTTGTCCCAGGAGACTGATTATGGGGCCAGAATCCGAATCCCAGTTCTGGAATGCTATCTAATACGTGACTTTGAATATAATGTTGATGGAGTTCATAAGATACTCAGGAAATTAATCAATCAGTAATTCTAAAGTGTTTTTGACAATAAACACAAAACATGTGGATTAAGTAATATGGTAAATAGTGAAACCTCCAGTGGACAGAACAAAAGAGGTTGGATTTATTTGCTGAGGAAGAGTCCCTGCAGGATCCCCCGGGGACAAGCGTGATAGTACTTGGTCCTTGATCTGACAGATGTGGAAAGCCTCAGGCAGAGGACTCTCATGCTACAAAAAATTCCTAAGGGAGTCTGGCTGAGAGGACAAGAGGAGAGAAGCATAGGATAGATCTGAAATATCACTCTGAGACAGTCGTTCTTGTTGAATTTGTGTCAGGGCTTCCCAGGCGGCTCAATGGGTAAAGAATCTGCCTGCAATGCAGGAGGCACAGGAGATGGGGGTTCGATCCCTGGGTCGGGAGGATCCCCTGGAGAGGAGCAACCTACTTCAGTGGAGAATCCCATGGACAGAGCTACATCCCTGGCAGGCTACAGTTCATAGGGTCCCAAAGGGTCAGACACCACTGAGCGACTGAGCATGCATGCAAAATAGCCCTTAAAGGCTACTCCTGATCTAGTAGAAACATGTAAACTGTAGACTTAGATATGTTTTCAAAGAATAATTTTTTTAAAAAGCTAAAGGCATAATTCTCATACAAATATATGCTGAGTATGTGTTAAAGATTAATTAGAGAGGTGGGGTCCTAATGCAATATAACTGATGTCTTTATGAGAAGAGAAAGGAACACAAGGGGTACGTACACACGGAGAAAAGACCGTGTGAGGTGACAAGAGGACTGTCGACTACAAGGCATGGAGGAAATCACCCCACTGGCACCATGATCTTGGACTTCTGGCCTCTAGAACTGTGAGAAAATAAATTTCCGTCATTTAAGTACCCAGTGTATGGTGTTCTGTTATGGCAGTCCTAGAGAAATATAGGAGAGAACATGCAGGAAGGCAAAGCTGGTTTCAAAGAGGATGGAAGAGACGGAGGTAAATCATCAGTGACGATGAGAAGACCAGGGCCCAGCAGCTGGTCTGGGTGCCTCTCACAACTGCAGGCAGGGCAGAGGAGTGGGTTGTCTTTTCTTTTCTTTTCTTTTTTTTAATAATTCTACTTATTTTTGGCTGTTCTGGGTCTTCGTTGCTGTGGGGGGCTACTCTCTAGTTGCGGTGCACGGGCTTCCCACTGCAGCGGTTTCTCTTGTGGGGCACAGGCTCTCGGGCATGTAGGCTTCAGTAGTTGTGTCTCCTGGGCTCTAAATCTCAGGCTCAGCAGTTGTGTTGCCCGGGCTTAGTTGCTTTGCAGCACATGGGATCCTCCTGGATCGGGGATCAAACCCATATCTCCTGCATCAGCAGATGGATTCTTTACCACTGAGCCACCAGGGAAGCCCCAGGAGTGGGTAGTCTTGACAAGACTTAGCTGGAAAGGGGCGAGGAGCAGCTGGCTGTCCACCCTTCTTTACCCTTGGCCATCACGATATTGCCCTCTGTTTGCCCTCTAATCCGATGCCATTGTCAACCCCTCACTGCTTTCCGTGAGGACTTGGGCTCTGCTGTATTCCTCTCCTCTGCCTTATTCAGTCAAGAGTACAGAGCTCAGTTGGTAAAGAATTTGCAATGCAGGAGACCCCGGTTCTATCCCTGGGTTGGGAAGATCCCCTGGAGAAGGCATAGGCTACCCACTCCAGTATTCGTGGGTTTCCCTTGTGACTCAGCTGGTAAAGAATCTGCCTGCAATGTGGGAGACCTGGGTTTGATCCCTGGGTTGGGAAAATCCCCTGGAGAAGGGAAAGGCTACCCACTCCAGTAATCTGGCCTAGAGAAGTCCATGGACTGTATAGTCCATGGGGTCACAAAGAATCAGACACAACTGAGCCACTTTCACTTTCACTAGAGCAGGGGGTAGGAATTCCATATGGGCCTGTAACTGGCATCTTTGTTGCTTTCCTTCCATTGGTTTTCAAAGGTGAGGTGGTTGATCAACTGAACTGAACGTATGTGTGTGTATTGGTTTTGATTTTTTTAATTTTTAAAAATTTTTATTGGAGTCTACTTGATTTACAGTCTTGTATTTCAGGCATATAGCAAAGTAAATCAGTTATACATATATCCACTCTTTTTTAGATTATTTTCCCATTTAGGCCATTAAGGAGTATTAAGTAGAGTTCCCTGTGTTATATAGTTGGTCTTATTAGTTATCTGTTTTATATATAGTGGTATATATATGTCAATCCCAGTCTTCCAGTTCCACACGCATATGTGTGTATTATTAACATATTTTAATACCTTGGTAGGAGTCGAGGGGAAAGGGGCTTTTGTGGTCCAAGCCCCCTCCCTGAAGGAGGAGACAGAGGATTACCTAGGAAGCCATTCTAAGATTAGCCCAGATCTCTCCGTGGGATGCTATGTGCTCACTCAGTGGTGTCTGACTCTTGCAACCCCATGGACTGTAGCCCACCAGGCTCCTCTGTCCATGGGATTCTCCAGGCAAGAGTACTGGAGTGGGGTGCCATTTCCTTCTACAGGGCGCTTTAGGACTCTGTTGTCCAGCACAGGGAGCTCGGAGCCCTGGGGCTGAGATTACGATGGGGTTTCTTTTTTCTTTTTCAAGCTGCTAAATGCGTGCTAATATTTTTTTGGTAGGGGAGAGGATAGTGCTTCAGAACTGGTTCATCCTGAAGTGTCCCATCTGTGGGGACAACTGCTCCCCATTACCTGAGTATAGAACACCAGCAGGGGCAGCCTGGGCTTGAGGCTCTCTTTGGAGTGAAATGAAACTGCCTCTCCAGGAAAGGAGAATTGAGTCAGAACATTTGGGTGGTGCCTTTTCCCCAGGCCCTTCAGCTCCATCTTTCATTCCACAATGCCTGGCTGCCTGGGTGAAAGCCATACAAACTATTAATAGTATAAACAGGCTATTAATTATAGGAAGTATTATGAATTATTAGTGAAGCACCCTGTGTGGACTGTGACTTATCCGTAAGGTTATATGCTGCACAGGTCTGTAGGGAGGCTCTGGAAGATGAGGTGTGCAGGTCAAGGGCACAGTGACCAGTCCTTGATCCATGGCACCATTTGCTGACCCTGGGCAAGAAGACCCTTAATCTTCCTGGATTTCATTTTCCTCACAAGTAAAATGGTAAGAATCATGTGTGTTTTTTTAAGAAGTGAGAGTGGGGAGAAGGAAATAGCAACCCACTCCAGTATTCTTGCCTGGGAAATCCTATGGACAGAGGAACCCGGTGGGCAACAGTCCATGGGGTCGCAAAGAGTTGGACATAACTTCGTTACTAAATGGCAGCAGCAGTTGCTTTACAGTGTCGTGTTAGTTTCTGCTCTATAGCAAAGTGAATCAGCTATATATATATATGTCCCCTCTTTTTTGGATTTTCTTCCAATTCAGGTCAGCACAGAGCACTTAGAGTTCCCTGGATTATACAGTAGGTTCTCATTAGTTATCTATTTTATACATAATATCTATAGTGTATATGTGTCAATCCGAACCTGCCAATTCCTTCCACCTTCCCCTTCCCCTTTTGCTATCCATACATTTGTTCTTTACATCTGTGTCTCTACTTCTGCTTTGCAAATAAAATCATCTATACCAAAAAAACAAAAAGTGAAAGTCACACGAGCAGTGATTTTCTAGCAGGGAATTTAGGCTCATTTCTTGTAAAAATGGTGCAGCTGGGTGGCCCACTATTCACCATTGAATGAAGCCCCACTGTACGCCACCACTGTTCTAGGGGCTGATGATACCACAGTGAGCAAAGCAAGCAGAAATCTCTATCATCTTGCATTCTATTGTGTTGAGGCTGATGATAAGCGAAATAAGGCAATGAAGTGTTAGTTGGTGATAGGTGGTATGGAGAAAAATAAAGCAAGGAAGGAGGGGAAGTGTAGTGGCCAGGCCCAAAGGCCCGCCAGGAATCCCCTCAGGCATTCATACTCTTGTGTGGTTCCCTCCACAGTGTACCACATTGTACCGGGGTTAGTCTGTGTGACCAATAGGATATGGTAAAGGTGATGGAATGTCACGTGTGAGATTAGGTTTTAGAAGATAGTGGCTTCCTTCTTGGGCTCACTTTCTGGTCTCTCCCTCTAGGGGAAGCTGGTTGCCATACTGTGGGGATAGGCAGTCTAGGATAAGGTCCACAAGTAAGGGGCTGAGGTACCCCGTCAGAAGCTGGGGAGGAAAGGGGCTTGCCAGCAGACTGCAACCTCATGAGGACTCTGAACCAGAGCTTGGAGGAAGCCTTGTCTTCAGTGTTCTGGAGTTGAGGATGTATTGTCTGCATGGCTACCATCACTAGGCCCTGTGCTAAGTGCTTTGTTAGCACTTATAGTTATCACACCTAATTCTGCTAACAGCCTTATGTGGTACGCTATTCAGTTCAGTTCAGTCACTCAGTTGTGTCCGACTCTTTGCGACTCCATGAATCGCAGCACGCCAAGCCTCCCTGTCCATCACCAACTCCCGGATTTCACTCAGACTCGCGTTCATCGAGTCAGTGATGCCATCCAGCCATCTCATCCTCTGTTGTCCCCTTCTCCTCCTGCCCCCAATCCCTCCCAGCATCAAAGTCTTTTCCAGTGAGTCAACTCTTCTCATGAGGTGGCCAAAGTACTGGAGTTTCAGCTTTAGCATCTTTCCTTCCAAGGAACACCCAGGGTTGATCTCCTTTAGAATGGACTGGTTGGATCTCCTTGCAGTCCAAGGGACTCTCAAGAGTCTTCTCCAACACCACAGTTCAAACGCATCAATTCTTCGGCACTCAGCCTTCTTCACAGTCCAACTCTCACATCCATACATGACCACTGGAAAAACCATAGTCTTGACTAGACGACCTTAGTCGGCAGAGTAATGTCTCTGCTTTTGAATATGCTATCTAGGTTGCTCGTAACTTTTCTTCCAAGGAGTCAGCGTCTTTTAATTTCATGGCTGCAGTCACATCTGCAGTGATTTTGGAGCCCAAAAAAATAAAGTCGGACACTGTTTCCACTGTTTCTCTATCTATTTCCCATGGAGTGATGGGACTGGATTCTATGATCTTCGTTTTTTGAATGTTGAGCTTTAAGCCAACTTTTTCACTCTCCTCTTCTACTTTCATCAAGAGGCTTTTTAGTTCCTCTTCACTTTCTGCCATAAGGGTGGTGTCATCTGCATATCTGAGGTTATTGATATTTCTCCCGGCAATCTTGACTCCAGCTTGTGTTTCTTCCAGTCCAGCATTTCTCATGATATACTCTTCATATAAGTTAAATAAGCAGGGTGACAGGATACAGCCTTGACGTACTCCTTTTCCTATTTGTAACCAGTCTGTTGTTCCATGTCCAGTTCTAACTGTTTCTTCCTGGCCTGCATACAGATTTCTCAAGAGGCAGGTCAGGTGGTCTGGTATTCCCATCTCTTTCAGAATTTTCCACAGTTTCTTGTGATCCACACAGTCAAAGGCTTTGGCATAGTCAATAAAGCAGAAGTAGATGTTTTTCTGGAACTCTCTTGTTTTTTCCATGATCCAGCGGATGTTGGCAATTTGATCTGTGATTCCTCTGCCTCTTCTAAATCCAGCTTGAACATCAGGAAGTTCATGTATTGCTGAAGCCTGGCTTGGAGAATTTTGAGCATTACTTTACTAGTGTGTGAGATGAGTGCAATTGTGCAGTAGTTTGAGCATTCTTTGGCATTGCCTTTCTTTGGGATTGGAATGAAAACTGACCTTTTCCAGTCCTGTGGCCACTGCTGAGTTTTCCAAATATGCTGATATGCTATTATTACATGCATCAGATCGAGGCTCAGAGGCTAATTCATTAGTGCACAGATCCTTCAGCTAGGACACACCTGAGCTGGGACTCACACTTGGGCCTCTAAGCTGCCATGATATTCCTCCCCTCCTTTGCTCTATTCAAACAAGGCTTGTGATGTAACACTGATGCACTTTTCCCTTCCTTGTCCTCCAAGTCACTCCTAAATACTGACATTTATTGAGCTCTGTGATCCCCAGGCCATACTTGTCCCTCTATTTCACCACTGGAATATCAAAGGGCAGCTCCAATATTCACAAGGATGATAGTCTATCCCATTCCAGGTTCATGGTTCTGGAATCTTGTAAGAACATTTCACTGGAGATGTACCCTCTTGACAAAGTTTAAGCACATGATGGTGGTTTAGTTGCTAAGTTGTGTCCAGCTCTTGGGACTCCATGGACTTTAGTCTGCAAGGTTCCTCTGTCCCTGGGATTTTCTAGGTGAGAATACTGGAGTGGGTTGCCATTGCCTTCTCCAGAGGATTTCCCCAACCCAGGTATTGAACCCGGGTCTCCTGCAGTGCAGGCAGATTCTTTACTGACTGAGCTACTGGGGAAGTGCAGGATACAGTATTGTTAATTACAGTCACAGCAGGTCTTGAGAACTTGTTTATCTTGCGTAGCTGGCACTATATAGTGACTCCCCATTTCCTCCTTACAGGTCAGGTTTGTCTCTGGCCTCCTTTGTCCCCTACAGAGGATACAAACTTCTTGCTTTGTGTTGTTTAATTTCTAAGTCGTGTCCAATTCTTTTGCAACCCTGTGGACTGTAGCCCACCAGACTCTTCTGTCCGTGGATTTCCCAAGCAAGAATACTGGAGTGGGTTGCCATTTCCTTCTCCAGAGGGTCTTCCCAACCCAGGGGTCAAACCAAATCTCTTCCATTGGCAGGCAGATTCTTTCACTGCTGAACCACCAGGAAAGCCCACAAACTTCCTGCATTGCCTTAATTCTGGAACTCCATCTCTGGTGCCATTGGTTGCCTCTTGTTTCTTACTGTTTTTACGTAGTTTTCTTTTGTATGAGATGTAACTAATTATTAAGATAACGAGAGGTGGGATCTCTCACGTCTCAGATCTTTGATCCGCAGGTTATGGGGCATATTGGTCTTCCTGTTGGGAAAACAGATTTCAATCTAGGACACGTACCCAAATGCCGTTATGAGCCAGGCAGTCACTGAAAATGAGCAGCACGCCCCATGGAGCACACAGCCCCTGTGGACTGCCTTTCTATTTCCTGTTCTGCTGGAGACACAAAGATAAGCGCTATTTCACTGCTTTCAACACTGATGTGAAAGTCCCACAGTGCAAGCAGGATGATAAGCAGCAACTGTCACGGGCTCTGTGCTGTGGTGATAGGTGGGGTGGGCCAGGGAGGACTGTGGAATGCTGAGAAATGCTTGCAGAAGGTGTGGCTGCAACTCAGAACTGCTGCATAGTGCCCCACGGGAATGCAGGTCTACTGTGCTCGGATATTCCAACAGACGACAGCAGTCTGGGTGATTTGGGTGTATGGAATTGACTGTCTTTTTTGTTTTTTGAAGTATTGCTGATCGACAATATTGTATTCTGTTCATTTCAGGTGTACAGCAAAGTGATTCAATTATATATGTAGGTTTTCAGATTGTTTTCCATTATAGATTATTACAAGATATTGAATATAGTTCCCTGTGCTATACAGTAAATCCCTGTTGTTTATGTATAGTAGTATGTATCTGTTAATCCCATACTCCTAATGTATCCCCATTGCCCTTTCTCCTTTGGTAATCACAGGTTTGTTTTCTATGAAAATTGACTGATTTTTATTATTGAAAAATAATTTAAAAATACTTTTCAGGCCGGTTTAGTGCAAGTCAAACAAAACGTCTGTGAGCTCATTTGGGGTCCTAAACCTTGGCTGCACATGAGGATCACATGGGGAGCCTTTAAAAGTGCTGATGCCAAATCACACTCTGAGTCAATTAAGTCAGCCTCTTGGGAGGCAGGATCAGTCATCAGTATTTTTTAAAATGTCCCAGGTGATTTCAAAGTGCAGTTAAGACTGAGAGCTACTAGGCCTGATGACCATCAGTCTGTGATCTCTAAGGGCCTGTTTCAGCAGGAGCTGTGGGTTCTCTACTCTACCCGGGCTTTTTTTGACGTTAAATGGCAGGGGTGCCAGGTCACCAGGTGTCAGGTGCCCTGGGTGAGGCCTCCAAAGGAAGGCATCAGGTGCTCTCCCTTTCTGTTTCTCTTGAGGTCTCCAACTCTGTCATGAAACGTGGGTTTTCATAGTGATGGCAGTTCCTGAGAGAAACACATGTTGTTTCACCTGAAATGGTAGCAAAGGCTCGTTTCATGGTGCACACTATCTGATTTAGCATCTCGTCCTGGATACAAGGGCTTCCCTGGTGGCTCAGACAGTAAAGAATCCACCTGCAACTGAGATCCAGGTTCAGTTCCTGGTTTGGGAAGATCCCCTGAAGAAGGGAATGGCAACCCACTCCAGTCAGCATTCTTGCCTGGAGAACTCCATGGACAGAGGAACCTGGTGGGCTACAGCCCATGGGGTCACAAAGAGTCAGACATGACTAAGTGTCTACCACACGCACACACACACACACACCTGGATAGAATTTCTTTCGTTTTGTTTGCTCTTTTTCTTTTGGCCACACTGTGTAGCATGTGGGATCTTAGTTCCCAGACCAGGGATCCGACCTGTGCCTCCTGCACTGGAAGGCAGCATCTTAACTCCTGGACTACTGGAGAAGTCCCATGGGTACCATTTCTTATTCAGTCACCTGGCTACACTGTCTCTATGTTATATGATAATGAATAGACATCATGCACCTTCCGTCACCTTGCAACTATGTGACGATGCCCTTTGGGTAGGTATACACACAAAATCATCTACAAGGTCTTAAGACTGAGTACAGCAGGTCTCCCCAGGTACCATGGCCTGATGGTGGTGGTAACCATGGTGGGCAAATAGCAGTGTCTGATATTCCTTCCCATCCTCGGGTGGTGGTAGTTCTCACAGTCACATCCTTGACTCTGTTGTCTCGTCTCTCTTGTGTCACACACTTTGGCTTGCACTCTCATACCTCTTAAATCTGTGCCAGCAATTCTTAGTCTTTGCTGAGTTCCAAGCCCTTATTTTCAATAGTCTATTAGACGCTTTCACCTGAATGTCTTATAGGAACCGTGGACTCAAGGTGATCGATCCTGAATTTATCATTATTTTCAATAAATTTGTTACTCTTTCTCTCTCCATTTGCTTTTTTCTAAAGGAATTTACTGAAAGGACACATAAGAGAAGAACTGATAAACCAGAACTAAGGAGAGGAGCCCAGGACACTTGTGGATTCAGAGCCTCAGATACACATGGATAGCCTTTCGAGAAGCTGCCTTTGGATGACTCATCCACAGCTACCTCCAGTACACATGTGTTTCTGCTCAGATTCAGATTCCTGAGCAAGATGAGCTGATTGGTGTTTCTTTGGTCATGTGCCGCCCCTGACTTTAACCCCTGTGGTTGAAAACCCACCAGAATCAGACAAAACAGGCTGGGTGCTGTTACTAGGAGAAGGGGAAGAACTTCCAAGGAGCAGAAAAAGGATTTTATAAAAATCGTCCTCATCTTATTGATTTAAACATTATGCAGGGAGCAAGTAAGCAAATGCATTTGTGAAAAACCAAATAATGAAGAGTATAGAGTAATACCTTACTTCTTACCTTACTCTCACCCCCAGAGGTAAGTACTATCAATTTATGGTGTCTCTTTATAGATTTTTTGGGTACATTTAGCTATTGTAAATTTATCTGTAAACTTATACACAATAATATAACTATTTCAAAATGAATATGATATACTGCCTTCACCTAATTTACAAACCTTTACCATTTTAAAACTTACATCTCTACTTCATATCTATTTTAACAAGTAATTCCTGGGCTACATTAAACAGTTCAGAAGTTAATAAAATGAAAAGTGAAAATTTCCTTTCTTCTAATCCACATTTTCGTAAATTCCTAGTGCTATTCCCCTGAAGTAACCACTGGCAAGTTTCTTTTATATCAGAAGAAATACTGTAAGGTAAACAAGTGAGCAGGGCCTTCTAGGACTGCTCCCTTTCTATAGACCAACATTATAATGTCAGTTATGTTTATCAGCCCATTTCCATAAATAGAGCAAAATCAATAGTATCAATGGATGGATGATTGCCAACATTTTTGTTACAAAATGTAGTATTTGTTAAGTTACTATCAGTAAACTTTCTCTCTCTCCTAACTTCCTGACTCCTCAAATATATCTTTTTCGTGTAACAGGGCCCAGGCCAATTTTTAAATCAACATTTTATAGATATCCTTGCTGCTTATAAATCTGACATAGAAACCGGTGTTCAAAGATCTTCATTCTGCTGCTGCTGCTGCTAAGTCGCTTCGGTTGTGTCCGACTCTGTGCGACCCCATAGACAGCAGCCCACCAGGCTCCCCCGTCCCTGGGATTCTCCAGGCAAGAAGACTGGAGTGGGTTGCTGGAAATAAACTAGAACTGGTTTGTCAAAATCCAGTTAGATAAGTCTCTCTCTTTGGACCATAACATGCAGCATTACATGAACGTATCTTAGGGAGAAAGACATTTGCAGGTTGTTTTTCTGTTTGAATTCTGGGGTAATTCTTTGTTCTCATAAAATATTTTACAGATAGAGGGGACATTAGGTTTGATTGCTACAACCTTCTTACACCGTCGACCATTTGGAAACAGCTACATCAGCTGTAAAGAGGAGCGTCAGCTGGTGTGATGGCTGGTAAGCAATTTTGGGAGCGAAAGCTTGTGTTGATTGTCGTCAGCTGGGCACACGAGGCAGGGCAGCTCTTTCCTCTTCACTGAGCTCCACGCAGAACATTCTGGACACACTGTGGCCTGCTGCTCGGATCTTTTTCAATCTAATGAAAGGAATTCTGAGAATGCAGAGGGATCCCCATTCCCCTAGGCATGCTGAGAACTCCTTTGCTTCCTGAGATCATGAGAAGCAGAAGGAAAGAGGAGAGAAGTAAAAAGTGTAATTATCCCTTTTAAAAGTTTAATTAATCTATGGCTGCGCTGGGCCCTCCTTGCTGTGCACAGACTGTCTCTAGTTGTGGCGCGCAGGCGTCTCACCGCACTGGCTTTTGTTGAGTACAGGCTCTAGAGAACGTGGGCCTCGTAAGTCACAGCGTGCAGGATCTTCCGCTGTGGTGTGTGGGCTCTAGAGCGCAGGCTCAGTAGTTGCAGCACACAGGCTGGGTTGCCTCTGGGCGTATAGGATCTTAGTTCCCTGACCAGGAATCAAACCCTCGTTCCCTGCAGGTGGATTCTTTTTTTTTTTAAATCTTATTATCTTGCAGGTGGATTCTTAACCACTGCACCAACAGGGAAGTCCAGGAGTATAATTATTCTGTGCTGGCTCTCGGACGGCTAAATACCCTTGCTATGTTCTTCTTGAGGGAATTTGGGTTTCCCTTTTGTGGAAGTTGGGCTCCTCTTGTTATCAACGCTAGGTCTTTCGTCCTTCACCTGCCTTCCAATCAGACCCTCTCTGAATATGTAGTAAATCCCCATTCATTGGCCCACGATTAAAACATAAGCTCAAAACTGGGCATTGCACACAGTATACACTTGCTTAACCATTTGCTGAATTAGCTAAGAAGAATTCACAGTTAACGGTAGAAACCCTCTACTTGGAGTCAAGCAATTGGGAATTCCTCTTTATTTTGTTTGGTTCCAGCCTGCAGGGCTGGATGAAAGGGTGTTGTGTTTACTTGTAGTAGCTCAAAGTGATGTAGCCAAGGTGTGTAAAATCAGAACCGCAGGTACACAGAACTGACCATCAGACTTAAGGGCAGGATGAAGAGAAATTGGGAGGGTAAGTGCATATGTCTATAGCTAGGCATTTGTGATGGGGGATACAATCTATTGTAAGGAATTGAGAGGGACAGACAGTTAGGACTTTCTTTTAGTGGGTGTTCTGACATGGTGGCCTGAGGGAGTCCTGAAGGACCCATCACTTACACTGACTTTTCATAAATTTCTATGGTATGTTTTTAAATAATTCATAGAATAGATAGAAAATAAGAATACAGAAGCCCTGAACAATAGTATTAACCAGCCAGACTGAACTGACATTTGTAGAACATTCTAGCCAACAACAGCAGAATAAACATTCTCAAGTGCGCATGGAACATCTACCAAGATGGACCGTATTCTGGGCCATGAAACAAGTCCCAATAAATTTGAAAGAATTCATGTTATGCAAAGTATGTTCTCTGATCACAGTGGAATTAAATTAGAATTCAACTACAGGAAAATTTTGAAAGTCCTCAAACAGCAAACTAAATGGATCAAAGAAGAAATCAAAAGGGGACAGAAAATATTTTGAAATGAATTAAAATGAAATCACTCCATATAAAAATTTATGGGATGCTACTAAAGCAATATCTAGAAAAAAATTTATAGTACTAAGAGTCTAAATTAGAAAAAATTTCAAATCAAGGACCTTAGTTTCTACCTTAAGAAACCAAAAGAAGAGCACATTAAACCCAAAGCAAGCAGAAAAAAGAAATTAATATGTGTTTTAAAATTTTTATTTTTTATTGAGATGTAACTAACATGTAACATTTTTGTTTTAGGTATCCAACATAGTTTGATACATATTAATATTGTGAAATAATTACCACTATATATTGATACCTATCACTCAGAGTTACCTTTTTTTTTCCTTTTGATTGAAGTTTTAAATCTTATTTCTTTGCAACTTTCAAATGTACTGTATAGTATTGTAAACTGTAGTCATCATGCTGCACATTACATCATCAGATAGTGTGAAAGTGTTTATCTTATAACTGGAAGTTTATACCTTTTGACGTCCTCTACCCATTTCACTGATAGCCTGCCCTCACCCCTCTTTTCCCCATCCTCTAGCAACCACCAATCTTCCTTATCTATGATTTTTTAAAATACCACATAAGGTGAGCTCATACAGTTATTTGTTTTTCTGTGTCTGACTTATTTCACTTAGCATAATGCTCTCAGGTTTCATCCATGTTGTTGCAAATGGCAGGGTGTCCTTTTTTATGGCTGAATAATGTTCTGTGTGTGTGTACACCACATTTCCTGTACCCATTCATCCATCAGTGGATACATAGGTGGTTTCCATGTCTTACAATGATGATGCAATGAATATAACAGTACAGATGTCATGTCAAAATAGTGATTTTGTTTCCTTTGCATAAAAACCCAGAAATGAAATGGCTGGATCATATAGTAGTTTTATTTTTAATTTTTGAAGAATCTTCATTCTGTTTTCCCTAGTACCTTTACCAATTTATATTCACACAACCAGTGTAGAAGCATTCCTTTTTCTTTCTTTTTATCCATATTCTCTCATGATCAGAATAATTTCGTTATTCCTATCACAATTTTATTTAAAATTTATGCACTTCAAAAATTTTTTTCTAATTATATAAAGTATATTTTGTTAAGGTGCAAAATGATAGTGATCAAAACACTTTTATGAAATCCTGAGTCTGTACTAGATCATTGTATCATTTTTTTTAATTGGATAAATTTAACATGTAACATTATATACATTTAATCATGTTACTTTGATATATTTACATATTGTAATACTTATCAGATTGCAAATTTATAGTGCAATATTACTATGTTTAGTGTACTATAAATCTCTATGGCTATATTAGTACTCATTACAAGTTTGTACCCTTAAACATCCTAAATTTTATCCCACTACCCTCTGATCCCCTGGTAGCTACTGTTTTATTCTTTTTTTTTTAAGTATTTGTTGTTTTTCACATTCCACATGTGTGTGATATTATATAATATGTACTGTCTTTCTCTGNGTATTGCTGCTTATTTCTACTTTTAGCTTTGCTAATTTTTGCTTTATCGATTCGGGTGCTCCTATGTTGGATGCACACAATTTACAATTATTAAATCTTCTTGATGAATTGGCACCTTTATCATCATACAGTGACCATCTTTGTTTCTTTTCTGTGTTTTAAAGCCTGTTTTGTCTAATAAAAGTATACCTAGCAACCTCTGTTTTCATTTGGGATGGTTACCATTTATTTGTAATATCTTTTTTTATCCCTTCATTCTCAGTTTATTTATGTCTTTAAGGTTAAAGTGAGTCTGTTGTTGGCAGAGTACCATTGGATCCTATTTTTTGTTTTTGTGTTTATATACATTCAGACATATTATGTCTTTTGATCAGAGTTTAAACCATTTACATTTCAAGTAAATATTGATAAAGAATTATTAATACTATTGTCATTTTGTTAATTGTTCACTTGCTATTTTGTAAATACATTTTTTCTTAGGTACTTATTCTGCTTTTTAAAAAAATACATTTTGAGGTCTTTTGGTGTCAGTCTGCTTTTCTTTATCATGTTCTTTTGTGTAATTATTACGGGTTTTCCCCTTGTTATCATGAAACTTGCATAGAATATCTTAAAATTATCCTATTTTCCTAATATCTTATTTTAAACTGATAAAAACATTACTTGAATAGAGTTCCTAAAGTTTACAGTTTTATTTCTTCCCATCACATTTTCAGTCATTAATATGATGTATTTTTTGTATTGTATGCTGCTGCTGCTGTTGCTAAGTCGCTTCAGTCGTGTCTGACTCTGTGCGACCCCATAGACGGCAGCCCACCAGGCTCCCCCATCCCTGGGATTCTCCAGGCAAGAACACTGGAGTGGGTTGCCATTTCCTTCTTCAATGCATGAAAGTGAAAAGTGAAAATGAAGTCACTCAGTCATGTGCAATTCTTCACGACCGCATGGACTGCAGCCTACCAGGCTCCTCCGTCCATGGGATTTTCCAGGCAAAGGTACTGGAGTGCAGTGCCATCGCCTGCTCCTGTGTATTGTATAGTATAATAATTGCAAATTGTTGTAGCTGTGGTCATCTTTACATTTGTTTTTAACTTTTAAATTATAGAGTAGTAAATGAATTAGATACCACCATTACCATATTATAGAATCTGACTATATATTTGCTATACCAGTGAGTTTTAGGCTGCTTTCTTAAATTTTTATGATGTTAATTTGTCAGTTTAACTTCCATTCAAAAAGTCCCTTTAGCTTTTCTTGTAAGACAGGTATAATGAGGATAATGTCACTCAACTTTTATTTATTTGGGGAAGTCTTTATATCCCCTTCATTTCTGAAGGACAGGTTTATTCGGTATAGATTTTTGTTGTTGACAGTTTTTTTCTTCAATATTTTGAATATTTCATCCTGCTTTCTCTTGGTCAGAAAAGCTTTTGTGGAGAAATCTGCCGATAGTCTTATTGGGATTCCCTTGTATGTAACTTCTCTCTTCAAAATTCTTTCATTGTCTTTGACTTTTAAAAATTGAAGCATAGTTGCTTTAAACTTTAGGGTTGGTTTCAGGTGTACAGCATAGCAATTCAATATTTTAGCAGGTTATATTCCATTAAAAGTCATTACAGTTAATAGGCTAATTTTATTACAGATAATTTCCTGTGCTACACAGAAAATCCTTTTTGCTTATTATTTTATAAATAGCACTTGTATCTATTTATCTCCTATGTGTAGTTTGTCCCTCTCCACTCTTTGGTAACCACAGTTTGTCTTCTCTGTCTGTGAGTCTGTTTTGTATACACATTCATTTGTGTTATTTTTTAGATACCAGAAATAAGGAATATCATATAGTGCTTGTCTTTTTCTATATAATTGATTTCACTAAGCATACTCTCTAGTTCCCTTCATGTTGCTACAAATGGCAGTACTTCATTCTTTTTTATGGCATATATATATATATATCCCTGGTAGCTCAGCTGGTGAGGAATCCTCCTGCAATGCAGCAGACCAGGGTTTGATTCATGGGTCAGGAAGATCCACTGGGGAAGGGATAGGCTACCCACTCCAGTATTCTTGGGCTTCCCTGGTGGCTCAGCTGGTAAAGAATCTGCCTGCAATGAGGGAGACCTGGGTTTGATCCCTGGGTTGGGAAGATGCCCTGGAGAAGGGAAAGGCTACCCACTCCAGTATTCTGGCCTGGAGAATTCCATGGACTGTATAGTCCATGGGGTCTCAATGTGTCAGACATGACTGAGCAACTTTCACTTTCACTATATATATAAAATCCCACACATCTTTTTAACCCAATCATATGTTGATAGGTCCTTGGGGTGCTTTCATAGCTTGGCTATTATAAATAATGCTTCTGTGAACATTGGGATGTATGCATTATTAAGGGAGGCATGTTTTTGATTTTCTGAAGATACACTCAGGATTGGAGTTGCTGGATCGTATAGTAAATCAATTTTTGGTTTTCTGAAGAACCTCCATACTGTTTTCTTTTTAATATTTTTTATTTTTTTAATGAATTTATATTTTTGATTGCACTGGGTTTTTGCTGTATGCAGGCTTTCTCTAGCTGTGGTGGGTGGAGGCTCCTCTTTGTTGTGGGGCACGGGCGTCTCATTGTGGGGCCTTCTCTTGCTGTGAAGCACAGGCTCTCGGCACACAGGCCTCAGCTGCAGCATGTGGGCTCAGTAGTCGTGGTGCATGGCTTAGATGCTCTGTAGCATGTGGAACCTTTCTGGGCCAGGGATTGAACCTGTGTCCTCTGCCTTGGCACACGGATCCCTATCCCCTATAACACCAGGAAAGTCCCATACTGTTTTCCATAGTGGCTGCACCAATTTACATTCCCAGCAGTAGTGTTCAAGAGTTCCCTTTTCACATCTCTGCCAACATTTGTTATTTTAGACTTTTTGATACAGTCATTCTAATAGGTGTGAGATGATATCTTGTTGTTTTGAATGGCATTTCTCTAATAATTAGTGATGTTAAGCATCTTTTCATGTGCTTATTAGCCAACTGTATGTCTTCTTTACAAAAATGTCTATTCAGTTCTTCTGTTCATCTTTTGATTAGATTGAATTTTTGGATACTGAGTTGTATGAGTTGTCTATCTCTATCTTGGATTAAAACCTTGTTAGTTACATTGTTTGAAAATATATCCCCCCATTTCTTAGGTTGTCTTTTCAACTTGTCATTTGTCTCCTTTGCTATGCAAAAGCCTTTAAGTTCAATTCAGTCCTATTTGTTTATTTTTGCTTTTGTTTCTTTTGCTGTAGGGGGGAAATCCAAGAAAATATTGCTACGATTTATGTTGAAGAGTGTTTTATATTTGTTTTCTTCTAGGAGTTTTATAGTTTGATGTCTTATATTTTAGTCTTTCAAACCATTTTGAGGTTTTTTGTATATGATATGAAGGGATTTTCTAATTTCATTGTTTTACATGAGGTTGTCCAGTTTTCCTAGCACTACTTGTTGAAGAGAGTATCTTTTTTTGATTGTATATTCTTGCCTCCATGGTCATAGATTAATTGACTGTAGGTAGAGTGGATTTATTTTTGGATTCTCTATTCTGTTCCATTGATCTATCTATGAGTCTTTTCTGTGCCAGTACCATGCTGTTTTGATTGCTGTAACTTTGTAGTATAGTCTGAAGTGTGGGAGGGTTATACCTCTAGTTTTATTTTTCTTCCTGCAGGATTGCTTTGGCAGTTTGGGGTCTTTTATGGGTCCAAATAAGTTTTAGGATTATTTGTTCTAGGTCAGTGAAAAATGATATGGGTAATTTGCTAGGGATTGCATTAAGTCTGTAGGTTGCTTTGGGTAGTATGGCCATTTTAAAAATATTAATTCTTCCCATCCAAGGATGTTGAATATATTTCCATTTTTTGAATCATTTGCACTTTTTTAAATTAATGTTTTATAGTTCTCAGTGTATAAGTATTTCACCTCCTTGGTCAGGAGTTTATTCCTAAGTATTTTATTTTGGGAGTTGCAATTTTGAAAATATTGCTTTATTTGCTTTGTTGTTTATTTAACTTGGCTGAACTAATCTTGCTAAGTCTATTTCTCCATAGTATGTAGCCTCTTATGTTCCTGCTCAGATTTTCTCCCTTTTTTAAAAAAATGTATATATTTGTTTGTTTTTGTATGTGCTAAGTCTTTGTTGCTACACGGGCTTTCCTCTAGTTGAAGTGGGGGCTGCTCTTCATTGCATTGTGTGGGCTTCTCATGCAGGGGCTTCTCGTGTTGTGGAGCATGTGCTCTAGGGTGTGCAGGCTTCAGTAGCTGTGGTGCATGGGTTCAGTAGTTGCAGCTCCTGGGCTCTAGACACAGACTCAGTAGTTGTACATGGGCTTAGTTGCTCTGCAGCATGTGGGATCTTCTGGACTAGGGATCAAACGTGTGTGTCCTGCATTGGCAGGCGAATTCTTTACTGCTGAGCCACCAGGGAAGCTTTGAAAGGTATTGTTTTTTACATGCCCTTTCTAATATTTCATTGTTAGTATAAAGAAATGCAACCAATTTCTGTATATTAATCTTGTTTCCTGCTACTTTGCTGAATTCATGTATTGTATCAGTTCTAGTATTTTTTCTGTGGAGTATTTATGGTTTTATATATATGGAATCACATCATCTGCACATAATGACATTTTTATGTCTTCCCTTCCAGTTTCGATACCTTTTATTTCCTTTCTTTATCTGATTGCTGTGGCTAGGACTTTTCAAGACTCTGTTGAATAGAAGAGGTGAGAGTGGGCATCCTAGTCTTGTTCCAGATTTAGAGGGAAGGCTTTCAGCCTCTCACTGTTGAGTATTATATTGGCTGTGGGTTTGTCATAAATGGCTTTTTATTATGTTGAGATATATCCCTTTTATACCCACTTTGGTAAGAATTTTTGTCCTGAATAGATACTGAATTTTGTCAAATATTTTTTCTGCCTCTATTGAGATGATCATGTACTTTTGTCTTGTCTTTTGTTTATGTGGTGATTGATTGATTTTGCATATGTTGAACCATGCTTGTCAACTTTGGATGTATCCCATTTGGTTGTGGTGCATGATCTTTTTAATCTGTTGTTGGATTCGGTTTGCTAATATTTTGTTCAGAATTTTTGTACTTGCATTCATCAAAGATATTGGTTTATAGTTTCCTTTTTGGGTTGTATCTTTGTCTGGTTTTGGTATCAGGGTGATAGTGGCTTCATAAAATATCTTTTGGAGTGCTTCCTCCTCTTCAGTTTTTGGGAAGAGTTTGAGAAGGATTGGTATAAGTTCTTCTTTGTGTATTTGGTAGAAATCTCCTGTGAAGCTATCTGGGCCTGGACTTTTATTTGTGGGGAGTTTTAAAATTACAGATTCTATTTCACCTCTAATGATCCATCTATTCAAATTTTCTGTTTCTTTTTGACTGAATTTTGGTGGGCTGTATGTTTCTAGAAACTTGTCTACTTCTATGTTGTCAAATTTGTGTTTTCCATAGGTTGTTTTTTTTTGTAAAGAATTTTTATTGGCGTATAGCTGCTTTACAATGTTGCGTTAGTTTCTGCTGTATAACAAAGTGAATCAGCCGTATGTATACACATATCCCCTCTTTTTTGGATTTCCTTCCCATTTGGGTCACCATGAACATGTCAGCAAATTTGGAAAACTCAGCAGTGGCCACAGCACTGGAAAAGGTCAGTTTTCATTCCAATCCCAAAGAAAGGCAATGCCAAAGAATGCTCAAACTACTGCACAATTGCACTCATCTCACACGCTAGTAAAGTAATGCTGAAAATTCTCCAAGCCAGGCTTCAACAGTAAACGAACTGTGAACTTCAGATATTTAAGCTGGATTTGGAAAAGGCAGAGGAACCAGAGATCAAATTGCCAATATCCACTGGATCATCGTAAAAGCAAGAGAGTTCCAGAAAAACATCTATTTCTGCTTTATTGACTATGCCAAAGCCTTTGACTGTGTGGATCACAATAAACTGGAAAATTCTGAAAGAGATGGGAATACCAGACCACCTTACCTGCCTCCTGAGAAATCTGTATGCAGGTCAAGAACCAACAGTTAGAACTGGACATGAAACAACAGACTGGTTTAAGATTGGGAAAGGAGTATGTCAAGGCTATATATTGTCACCCTGCTTATTTAACTTATATGCAGAGTATATCATGAGAAATGCTGGACTGGAGGAAGCACAAGCTGGAGTCAGGATTGCCAGGAGAAATATCAATAACCTCAGATATGCAGATGACACTATCTTTATGGCAGAAAGCAAAGAACTAAAGAGCCTCTTGATGAAAGTGAGAGTGAAAAGTTGGCTTAAAACTCAGCATTCAGAAAACTAAGATCATGGCATCTGGTCCCATCACTTCATGGCAAATAGATGGGAAAACAATGAAACAGTGACAGACTTTCTTTTTTTGTGCTCTAAAATACTGCAGATGGTGACTGTAGCCATGAAATTAAAAGATGCTTGCTCTTTGGAAGAAAAGCTATGACTAACCTTGACAGCATATTAAAAAGCAGAGACATTACTTTGCCAACAAAGGTACATCTAGTCAAAGCTATGGTTTTTCTAGTAGTCATGTATGGATAAGAGAGTTGGACTATAAAGAAAGCTGAGTGCCAAAGAACTGATGCTTTTGAACTGTGGCATTGGAGAAGACTCTTGAGAGTGCCTTTGACTGCAAGGAGATCCAAGTCATCCTAAAGGAAATCAGTCCTGAGTATTCATTGGAAGGACTGATGCTGAAGCCGAAACTCCAAAACTTTGGCCACCTAATGTGAAGAGCTGACTCATTGGAAAAGACCCTGATGCTGGGGAAGATTGAAGGCAGGAGGAGAAGGGGATAACAGAGGATGAGATGGTTGGATGGCATCACCAACTTAATGGACATGAGTTTAAGTAAGCTTGGTGAGTTGGTGATGGACAGGGAGGCCTGGTGTGCTGCAGTCCATGGGGTCACAAAGAGTCGGACATGACTGAGCAACTGAACTGAACATTCAGTAGAGCTCCGTGTGCTATATATAGTAGGTTCTCCTTAGTTATCTATTTTATACATAGTGTATATAAAAAAAAGGAAGTTGCAGTTGTATTCAATTCTTTGCGATCCCATGGACTGTAGCTTGCCTGGCTTCTCTGTCCATAGAATTCTTCCTGCAAAAGTACTGGAGTGGGTTGCAAACTAAATAGTACATTTTAAAGTAGCCTATGGATCAAAGAAGATCTTTCCAACCCAGGAATTGAACCCAAGTCTCCTGCATTGCAGGCAGATTGTTTACCAACTGAGCCACTAGGGAACCCCAGTGTATATAGGTCAGTCCCATTTATCCCAATTTATCCCATCCCCCCTTTTCTCTTTACTCTTCATTCTTTTTTTGTTTTGCCCTTCTGACTGATAATTTCAAATATCCTGTCTTCTAGGTCATTAATTCTCACCTACACGTAGTTGAGTGTGCTTTTTTTTTTAAGTTTAAAAAAAACATTTATTCCTGGTTGTGCTGGGTCTTTGTTGCTGCAAACAGGCTTTCTCTAGTTGTGGCAAGAAGCTCTAGTTGCAGTTCATGGGCTTCTCATTGAGGTGGCTTCTTTTGGTATAGTGAGCAGGCTCTAGGGTGCAGTGGGCTTCAGCAGCTGCAGCACATGGGCTTGGTAGTTGTGGCTCTCGGGCTCTAGAGCACAGACTCAGTAATTGTGGGTTTAGTTGCCCCACAGCATGTGGAATCTTCCCAGGGGTCAGACCCATCTCCCCTGCCTGGAAGGTGAATTCTTAACCACTGGATCACCAGGGAAGTATGGTTGAGTCTGCTTTTGAAGCTCTCTATTTTTCAACTCTTGGATTTCAATTTTTTATGGCTTCTATTTCTTTGTCGACCTTCTTTTGTTCATGCCTTTTTTCCCCAATTTTCTTTAGTTGTCTGTGTGTTCCTGCAGTTCACTAAACTTCTTCTAAGAGTATTACTTGGAGGACTTCCCTAGCAGGGGTGGTTAAGATTCTTTGCTTGCCACTGCAGGAGGCACAGGTTCCATCCCTGGCTGGGGAACTAAGATCCCCCACATGCTGCGTGTGTGGCCAAATATTTTTTCTTAAATTAGTAAAATAAAAAATTTTTATGAAGAGTATTACTCTGAATTCTTTGTCTGACAATTCACATATCTCATTTCTTTAGGGTCAGTTATTGGGATTTATGAGTTTCTCTTGGTGTCATGTTTCCCTGATTTTTCATGATCCTTGTCTCTTTATGTTGGTATCTGTGTATTTGAGTAAGTGGTCTCCTCTTCCAGACTTAACAGGTTCATTTTGGCCCAGCAGTCGGCTGAGTTTCAGTAGCTGGACGTGTCTGCTAGTAATATCCTTTGGTAGGTGGGGAATTACTCTCTGGGGCTGCTTTTGGCTGGGGCTTGTGCCTGAACTCTGAAGTGGTACAAGGTAGCTGAGAGCAGTTGGCTAGGACTGCTGGCTTGGCCCCCTACCCAAGCCAGGCTATAAGGTGGACTCTGCAGTTTCCTGATTTCTCTGGTCATGCTTACTATGTCGTTGGGACCAGGTACTATGCTCAGCCAGTAGATGGGACTGTGAATCAACTTCTGTGCCCTAGCAAGACAGGGCCCAGGGTTTGTACAGCTCATTGGGACCTAAATTAGGTAAGGCTGTTGTTTTGCCAAGAGTTCTTACTTTAGTGTCAGGTTCAAAGGATTTGTTAACAAGATAAGGAGTAGATTCTCTAGCTTTCTTCTTGTTAATTTCTTGTTTCATACCATTGTGGTCAGAAAAGATACTTGGTATGATTTCAGTCCTCTTAAGTTTGCTGAAACTTGGTTTGTGCCTGTCACGTCATCTGTACTGGTGAATATTCTGGGTACACTTGAGAAAGTGTATTCTGCTCTTGTTAGATGGGATGTTCTATATATGTCTGTTAGGTTTATTTGGTCTAGCATATGGCTCAAGTCGTCCTTGTTGGTTCTCTTTCTTGGTTCATTTTTGGGTTATTTTTTGGCTGCACTGGGGCTTTCTCTAGTTGCAGTACATGAGCTTCTCAGTGTGTTGGCTTCTCTTGTTGTGGAGTGTGGGCTCAGGGCACAGTGGGCTTCAGGAGCTGGTACATGGCTTTAGGTGCCCCCCAAAATATGGAATCTCCTGGACCAGGAATTGAACCCTTATCTCCTGCATTGGCTGGTGGATTCTTAACCCCTGGACCACCCAGGAAGTCCTTGTTGATTTTTTATATTTGAGTGATCTATTCATTGCTAAAAGCGAGGATATTGAAGTAGCCTACTATTGCTGTATTGTTACCTATTTCTCCCTTCAGATTGTTAAAATTTGCTCAATATATTTGTGTGCTCCCATTTCAGGTGTGTGTATATATATATATATATATATATATATATTTAAATATATCATTTTGATGGATTAATCCCTTTATCATTGTATAATGACCTTTTGTCTTTTTAAACTTTTGAATAAAAGTCTATTTTGTTTGATATAAATATAGTAATCCTTCTTTTTCTTGGTTTCCACTTGCATGGAATATCTTCATTCATTTCTATATACTTGGAACGTATGCTGCTGCTGCTAAGTCGTTTCAGTCGTGTCCGACTCTGTGCGACCTCATAGACGGCAGCCCACCAGGCTCCCCTGTCCCTGGGATCCTCCAGGCAAGAACATTGGAGTGGGTTGCCATTTCCTTCTCCTTGGAACATATACGTGTCCTTAAAACTGAAGTGAGTAACTCTTGTAGGTGGTATATAGTTGGGTCTTTCTTTCTTTTTTTTTTTGACCCACCTAGCTATGTGTCTTTTGAGGTGAATTCAGTTTCACTTCTATTTAGAATAATTATTAATATGTAAGGACTTAATAGTGGCATTTTATTGACTGTATTCTGGCTGCTTTGTATTTCTTTTTTTTTTTCCTGCTGTTTCTGCCTACCTTTGTAAGTTGTTGATTTTTTTATGATGGTATGCTTTGTTTCCCTCCCCACAAATCCTTTATCCTGTTGTGAATCTACTCTAGATTTTTGTTGTGTGGTTACTATGAGGCTTATATAACAGATCTTCTAGATAAAACAGCCATTTTCTAATGACAGCAATTTGTCTTTGATCACCTACAAAAATGATATACCCTTTCACTCTCTCCCTTTGTATTTTTGATGTCACAGTTGCCTTGTTTTATATCATATATTCATTAACCAGTTATAGTATATTTTTGATAATCTTTAACTTATAGTTAAGCTGTTAACATTTTAGTTTAAATGGTTCATCATCCTATTATAGAATTAGAGTTTTCTAAATCTGTATATTCACTTGTATCAATGTATTGTCTTCTTTTTTATTTTAATGTTACTGATTACTGTAGTCATTTCATTTCAGTCTGAAGAACTCCTATAGCATTTCCTGCACAGCAGGTCTAGCTGTAACTCTCTCAGCTTTTGTTTGTATGAGAAAATCTATTTCTCTTTCATATCTAAGGAATAACTTTGCCAAATAGAGTATTTTTGACTGGCATTTTTTCTTTCAACACTTTGAATATTTAATTCTCTCCTGGCTTGTGAAATTTCTGCTGAGAGATTTGTTGACAGCCTAATGGGGACTTTTTTGTGCATTACTACTCTCCCTACCCCACCCCACCCCTGACTGCCATTAGGTTCTTTTTTGTTTTTGATAGTTTCATTAATATATATCTTGGAGAAAGTCTTTGGCGTTGAGGTAACAGGGTGATTTATTAGCTTTATGAACTTGTGTGTTCCCAGGTTTCTGAGTTCTCAGCTACTATTTTTTGAGGAAGCAAGCTATACACTCTTTCCTCTCTTCTTCTGGAACCCCAGTTGTTCTGGTTTATTTTGGACAGATTCCCATAGATGATGCAGGCTTTTTTCAATGTGTACTATTCTTTTTTCTGTTTCATATTATTTCAAATTTATTTGTCCTCTAAGTCACTTATTCTGTCTTCTATGTGCTTTACTACACATGTTCTCTACTGCATTTTGTATCTCATTCACTAAATTATGCAACTCCACAATTTCTGTTTGGTTCCTTTTTAAACAGTTCTCTCTCTTTGGTAAAGATCATTTGGATCTTTTCTTTTTCTTTTTGAGACTTTACTGAGTTGTCATTCTGAGATTTCTTGTAGCTCATTGAATTTCTTCAAAACAGCTATTGGGAATTCTTTATCAGCTAGATTATGATGTTTGTTCCTTCGAGCTTTGTTGTTGCAGAATGATTGATATCTTGGGGGATAAACATTTCTTTTATTTTATGTTCCTTGCTGTTTTCAGATTTGAAGTAGCAGACACCTCCTCAAGTCTTTATTGGTTGCCTTCACATGGGGTACTGTTCATTGGTGGTGGTATACCTGGTGTTTCCTCCGCTTTTGAATAGGTAGACTTGCCCCACTCTTTTTGCTCCCTCTTGTGGCAGAATTCTTATGTTTCCCCAGGCTGCCTGCAGAAACCCTCTCTTTGGTTTTCCAGGAGAAGGCACTGTGACTCTAGCTTGTTTTCTCACTAGCCCACAGACTCTTGTCTGTTTTTCTGAGAGCAGTCCAATTACTGGACCTACTCTCATGGCTTTACTTGGGAGGATGCACAAGCATCTGACAACAGAGTGGGTGGAGGCATAGGCTTAGCACTTAGGGTGTTGGGAACACCATGGACCCAGTGGGGAGATCTTCAGGTTGGGGTACTACCAGAGCTTACAGGTGCACTTCATGCTGGAGTTCTGAAGCAGAAGGAGGAACTATGTCCCCTTGACATTCTTCTCAGTTTCTTAAACTATCCTTACTCCCTCCAGTTATGGAGGTCCCACCTCAGAACTCTATAACTGGAGAGAAAAGGGTTTCTCCATCCATGACCCACACAACTGAGATAGCTGAGCATGCATGGACCACTTTGCTCCTCCATCATAGGAGAGGTCTCCATATTGCCAGACAGTTATCCCTATATGGTGTTGCTGTTGAGGAGGAAGGTTTGGCAGAGGTGCTTCTCCTCTCCATTATGTTCACATTTGTAACCTTCATGCTCCAGCTGTGGTTGTCCAGTTGCTAAGTCTTGTCCGACTCTTTGGGACCCCGTGGACTGCAACCCTGTGCCAGGGTCCTCTGTCTTCCATTATCTCCCAGAGTTTGCTCAAATTCATGTCTCTTGAGTCGCTGATGTTATCTAATCATCTCATCCTCTGCCACCCCCTTATCCTTTTGCCTTTGATCTTTCCCAGCATCAGGGTATTTTCCAATGAGTTGGCTCTTTGCATCAGGTAGCCAAAGTATTGGAACTTCAGTTTCAGCATCAGTCCTTCCACTGAACATTCAGGGTTGATTTCGTTTAGAATGGACTGGTTTGATCTACTTACAGTCCAAGGGACTCTCAAGAGTCTTCTGCAGCACCACAATTGTAAAGCATCAATTCCTCAGTGCTCAGCCTTCTTTATGGTCCAACTCAACATTTGTACACGACTTCCTTGGTGGTTCAGATGGTAAAGTGTCTGCCTACAATATGGGAGACCTGGGATTGATCCCTGGGTCTGGAAGATCATCTGGAGAAGGAAATGGTAACTCACTCCAGTACTCTTGCCTGGAAAATCCCATGGATGGAGGAGCATGGTATACTACAGTCCATGGGGTCACAAAGAGTCGGACATGACTGAGCGACTTCACTTTCACTGGATAAACCATATCTTTGACTCTACAGACCTTTGCTGGCAAAGTGATGTCTCTGCTTTTTAATATATTGTCTAGTTTTGTCATAGCTTTTCTTTCACGGAGCAAGCATCTTTTAATTTCATGGCTGCTGTCACCATCAACAGTGAGTTTGGAGCCCAAGATAATAAAATCAGTCACTGCTTCCACTTTTTCCTCTTCTGTTTGCCATGAAGTGATAGGACCAGATGCCATAATTTTAGTTTTCTTTTTTCATACTGAGTTTTAAGCCAGTTTTTTCACTCTTCTCTCTCACCTTCATCAAGAGGCTCTTTAGTTCCTCTTTACTTTCTGCCTTTAGTGTGATATGATCTGTATATGTGAAGTTGTTGGTATTTCTCCTTGCAATCTTTATTTCAGGTTGTGATTCATCCAGGCTGGCATTTCGCATGATGTACTCTGCATATAACTTAAGCAGGGTAACAATATACATCCCTGTTATACTCTTTTCCCAATTTTGAACCAGTCTGTTGTTCCATGTCTGGTTCTATTGCTTCTTGATGTGCATACAGGTTTCTCAGGAGACAGGTAAGGTGGTCTGGTATTCCCATCTTTTTTAGGAATTTTCCACAGTTTGTTGTGAACCATACAGTAAAGGCTTTACTGTGGTCAATGAAGCAGAAATAGATGTTTTTGTGGAATTCCCTTGCTTTTTCTATGATCCAGCAGATGTTGGCAATTTGATCTCTGGTTCCTCTCCCTTTTCTAAATCCACCTTGTACATCTGGAAGTTCTTGGTTCACATACTGTTGAAGCCTAGCTTGAAGGGTTTTAAGCATAACTTTGCTAGCATGTGAAATGAGTGCAATTGTACAGTAGTTTGAACATTCTTTGGAATTTCCCTTCTTTGGGATTGGAATGAAAACAGACCTTTTCCAATCCTGTGGCCACTGCTGAGTTTTCCAAATTTTCTGGCCTATTGAGTGCAGCACTTTTTAAGCAGCATCTTTTAGGATTTTAAATAGGTCAGCTGGAATTCCATCACCTCCACTAGCGTTGTTCATAGTAATGTTTGTAAGGCCCACTTCACACTCCAGCATGTCTGGCTGTGGTTATTCAGGTCATTAAGAGTTTTTTTGTATAGATCCTCTGTGTATACTTGCAACCTCTTTTTAATATTTTATTCTTCTCTTTGATTTGGTCCTTACCATTTCTGTTCTTTATCATATGCATTCTTGCATGAAATGTTCCCCTGATATCTCCAATTTTCCTGAAGAGATCTCTAGTCTTTCCCATTCTATTCTCTATTTCTTTGCATTGTTCACTTAAGGAGGCCTTCTTATTTCTCCTTGCTCTTCTCTGGAATTCTGAATTCAGCTGGGTATATCTTTCCCTTTCTCCCTTACCTTTCACTTCTCTTCTTTCGCCTGCTATTTATACAGTGTCCTCAGACAACCACCTTGCCTTCTTGCATTTCTTTGGGATGGTTTTGGTCACTGTCTCCTGTACAATGTTACACACTTCTGTCCATAGTTCCTCAGGCACTCTGTCTACCAGATCTAATCCCTTGAATCTATTCATCATCTCTATTGTATAACCATAAAGGATTTGATTTAGGTCATACCTGAATGGCCTAGTGGTTTTCCCTACTTCAATTTAAACCTGAATTTTGCAATAAGGAGCTCATGATCTGAGCCACAATCAGCTCCAGGTCTTGTTTTTCCTGAAAGTATAGAGTTTCTCCATCTTTGGCTGCAAAGAACATAATCTGATTTTATTATTGACCATCTGGTGATATCTGTGTGTAGAGTCATCTCTTGGGTTGTTGGAAAAGGGTGTTTGCTATGACCAGCACGTTCTCTTGACAAATCTCTGTTAGCCTTTTCCCTACTTCATTTTGTACTCCTATGCCAACCTGCCTGTTATTCCAGGTATTTCTTGACTTATTACTTTTGCAGTCCAATCCCCTATGATGAGAAGGACATCTTTATTTTTGTGTTAGTTCTAGAAGGTCTTGTAGGTCTTCATAGAACAACTCAAGTTCAGCTGCTTCGGCATCAGTGGTTGGAGCATAGACTTGGTTTACTGTGATGTTGAATGGTTTTTCTTGGAAATGAACCAAGATCATTCTGTTGTTTTGAGGTTGCACCCAATTACTATATTTTGGATTCTTCTGTTGACTATGAGGGCTACTCCATTTCTTCTAAGGGCCCACAGGAGTAGATATAATGGTTATCTGAATTAAACTCACCCAGTCCTGTCCATTTAAGTTCACTGATTCCTAAGATTTTGATATTCAGTCTTTCCATTTCCTGCTTGACCACATCCAACTCCTTGATTCATGGACCAAACATTTCAGGTTCCTATGCAGTGTTGTTCTTTACAGCATTGGACTTTACTTTCACCACCAGACACATCCACAACTGAGCATCATTTTTGCTTTGGCCCAGCCACTTCATTCTTTCTGGTGCTATTAGTAATTGCCCTCCATTCTTCCCCAGTCTCATATTAGACACCTACTGACCTGTGGGGCTCATCTTCCAGTGTCATACCTTTCTGCCTTTTCATACGGTTCATGGGGTTCTTGTAGCAAGAATACTGGAGTGGTTTGCCATTTCCTCCTCCAGGAGGCCATGTTTTGTCAGAACTCCTCAGTATGACCTGTCCATCTTTGGTGGACCTGCAGGGCATGGCCCGTAGATTCATTGAGTTGTGCAAGCCCCTTTGCCATGATAAGGCTGTGATCCATTTGACCCACTCCAATAGTGTGCTGGAATCTCTCCTCAGGCAGACTGGAATTCTATTAATTCTTTTGCCTGTGGAAATTTTCCCTGTGCTATGCTTGGTTGCTCAGTCATATCTGACTCTTTGCAACCCCATGGACTGTAGCCTGCCAGGCTCCTCTGTCCATTGGATTCTCCAGGCAAGAATACTGGAGTGGGTTGCCATGCCCTCCTCCAGAGGATCTTCCCAACCCAGGTCTCCCATATTGCAGGAAGATTCTTTACAGTCTGAGCCACCAGGGACAGCATATTATAGATATTTTTTCCCCCACTGCACTAAGACAAAGTAAGCCAGGTTTGCCCACTCCACAGCCTTTTCCATGATTGTCCTATCTATTTTTGAATACACCAGTGGGTAAGAGCCCTCCTGGATCCTTGACATAGACAGATACTGTGTCCCACACTCTCCACCAAGGCACCTTTGTTTCTGGATGGATTTATAATTAGTTGTTTAAGAAAGGAAGAACATCTTATGCTGTCACAATGCTGACATAACCCTCAGAAATTTTTAAATTTGATGTAGTCCCACATGTTTGTTTTTGTTGCCTTTGCTTTTAGTGTGAAATCAAAAAAAAAACTACTGCCAAGACTCATGTCACAGAGCTTACCTTTGTTTTCTTTTCTAGGTGTTTTCTGGCTTCAGGTCTTACATTCAAGTCTTTGGAGTTGGTTTTTGTGTATTTGGTGTAAGAGAGTAGTCCAATTTCATTCTTTTGCATGTGACTGTCTGGTTTTCTCAAAACCATTTATTGAAGAGACTGTTTTTCCCACATTGTGTGTTGTTTTTTTTTTTTTCTACTTTGTCATAAATGAATTGAACATGTATACATAGATTTATGCCTGGGGCCTCAATTTTGTCCCATTGGTCTATGTGTTAATTTTATGCAAATACTATACTGTTTCAATTACTATAGCTTTGTAATAAAGTTTGAAATCAAGTGTGACACCTCTAGCTATGTCCTTCTTTCTCAAGAGTGCTTTGGTTATTTGTGGTCTTTTGTCATTCTATACTTTTAGAATTGTTTGTTCTAAATACTTTTAGAATTGTTTTAAAATGCCATTAGAACGTTAGTAGAGATTGCATTGATTCTGTAGATCACTCTGCATAGTATAATGCGTGGGCATGGTCTACCTTNGTCTACCTTTCCACTTGTTCGTGTCTTCTTCAGTTTCTTTCATCAATGTCTTATAGTTTTCAGTGTACGTGTCTTTCATCTCCTTGGTTAAATTGATTCCTAGGTATTTTTTTCTCTTTGTTACAATTGTAAGTGGGGTTATTTTCTTTTTTTCTTTTCCCCTGGTAGTTCCTTGTTAGTGTGTAGAAATGCAACTGTATTTGTATATTGATTTTCTAATGACCCAGATAACCACAATTGTGTGGTCACTCACCTAGAGCCAGACATCCTGGAGTATGACATCAAGTGGACCTTAGGAAGCATTACTGTGAACAAAGCTGGTGGAGGTGATGGAATTCTAGCTGAGCTATTTCAAATCCTAAAATGTGCTGGTGCTAAAGTGCTGTACTCAATATACCAGCAAATTTGGAAAACTCAGCAGTGGCCACAGGACTGGAAAAGCTTAGTTTTCATTCCAATCCCAAAGAAAGGTACAGCCAAAGAATGTTCAAACTTCTGTACGATTGCACTCATTTCACATGCTAGCAAGGTTATGCTCAAAATCCTTCAAGCTAAGCTTCAGCAGTTCATGAACCAAGAACTTCCAGATGGTACAAGCTGGATTTAGAAAAGGCAGAGGAACCAAAGATCAAATTGTCAACATCTGCTGGATCATAGAAAAAGCAAGGAATTCTGCAAAAACATCTGTTTCATTGACTACACTAAAGCCTGTGACTGTGTGGCTCACAACAAACTGTGGAAAATTCTTAAAATGAAGAGAATAGCAGACCACCTTACCTGTCCTCTGAGAAACCTGTATGTGGGTCAAGAAGCAACAGTTAGAACTGGACATGGAACAACAAACTGATTCAAAATTGGGAATGGAGAACGACAAGGTTGTATATTGTCACTCTGCTTATTTAACTTATATGCAGAGAACATCATGCAAGATGCTGGGCTGGATGACTCACAAATTAGAATAAAGATTGCAAGGGGAAATATCAACAACTTCAGATATGCAGATGATACCACTTTAATGGTAGGAAGACAAAAGGAATGAAGGAGTCTCTTGATGAAGGTGAAAGAGGAGAATGAAAGCTGGCTTAAAACTTCATTCGAAAAACTAAGATCATGTCAATCAGTTCATGGCAAATGGATGGGGAAACAATGGAAACAGTGACAGATTTTATTTTCTTGGGCTCCGAAGTCACTGCAGACAGTGACTGCAGCTATGAAATTAAAAGTTGCTTGCTCCTTCGAAGAAAAGCTATGACATACTTAGACACCATATTGAAAAGCAGAGACATCACTTTGCCCACAAAGGTCTGTCTAGTCAAAGCTATGGTTATTTCCAGTAGCCATGTACAGATGTGAGAGTTGGACCATAAAGAAGGCTGAGCACTGGAGAATTGATGCTTTTGAACTGTGGTACTGGAGAAGACTCTTGAGAGTCCCATGGACTTCAAGGAGATCCAACCAGTCAATCCTAAAGGAGATCAATCCTGAATATTTATTGGAAGGAACGATGCTGAAGTGGAAGCTCCAATACATTGGCCACCTGATGCGAAGAACTGACTCACTAGAAAAGACTCTGATGCTGGGAAGGACTGAAGGCAGGAGGAGGAGGGGATGACAGAGGATGAAATGGTTGGATGGCATCACCGACTGGATGGACATGAGTTTGAGCAAGCTCTGGGAGTTGGTGATGGACAAGAAAGCCTGGTGTGCTGCAGTCCATAGGGTTGCAAAGAGTTGGACATGACTGAGCAGCTGAATTGAACTGAACTGTAGGATCTTGCAGCTTTCCTGAATTCCTAAAAAAATTTTTTTGGTGGAGTCTTTAGGGTTTTCTATATATAATATTCTATCAGCTTTACTTCTTCCTTTCCATTTTAGATGTCTTTTTTTCTTTTTCTTTCTTAATTGCCCTGGTTAGGACTTTCAATATTATGTTGAGTAGAAGTGTTGAGAATGGGCATTCTTGTCCTGTTCCTGGTCTTAGTGGAAAACTTTTCAGCTTATCACCATTTGAGTTAACTGTGGGCTTGTCATATGTGACCTTTAATACATTGAGTTAAGTATTGGAGGTGGTTGTTGAGAAGATGACTGTGGTTGACCTGTGGACTGGATCTAGGCAATAGGAGGCTCCTCTCTTATCCCATCCTTGAAATGTACACTGTCAATTGTTTCTGCACTAAGATCCATTTAAAGAATGGAGCCTTGAGACAATAATGTGTTGTTGAGAACATCTGGCCTGTATACGTGAGTAAACTCCTTGAAGGCCTGAATATAAACTTTGTGAGTTCCTGGCATGCAGGTGTAGAGATCTACTCATCTTGTGACTGTTCAAGACAAGCATAGTATGTAAGTTCCCTTGCTTATTAAAGCTTCAGCCTACCAATCTGGTCTCCTTCCTTATTTCTCTTTTCCCTCTATGAATGGAAGATTGTTTTGAATTTTACCTGGAGAATGCCTATGGCTACAAACCAACAGTAATGTCCCTGTATTTTCACTTTGTTGAGAGCTCTTATCATAAATGGATATTGAAATTTTTATTTGAAAGAAAAATTTGCTTCTTCTGTACTTCTTGAGATCATATCATCTTCATGCTTTATTTTGTTAATGTGGTATATCATATCAGTTTATGATATCATTGGGATAAATCCCACTTGACCATGGTATTGTGATACTTTTAATATACTGCTGAATTTGGTTTGCTAGTATTTTGTTGAGGGTTTTTGCTCTTTGTTCATCAGGGATGTTGTCCTGTAATTTGCTTGTAGACTCCTTGTCTGGTTTTGGTATCAGGCTAAAGCTGACATCATAAAATAAATGTGTTTTTCTTCCTCTTACATATATTGGGAAGAGTTTGGGAAAGATTAGTATAAATTTTTAAAAAGTTTTTGGTCAAATTCATTAGTAAAGCCAGTGAACAAAAGCTTGGAATTTTGTTTTGTTGGGAGTTTTTTTGGATACTAATAAAATCTCCTTACTAGTAATTGATCTGTTTAAATTTTCTGTTTCTTAATGATTCAGTATTGGTAGGTTGTAAGTTTCTAGGAATTTATCCATTTTTTCTAGGTTGTGTAATTTGTTGGCATACAATTATATATACTAGTGTCATGATCCTTTGCATTTCCATGGTATTAGTTGTAACACCTCTTTTATTTCCTATTTTATCTTTTTTTTTGACTCTTCTTTTTCCTTTCTTGGAAAAATTGAACTAAAGGATTGTCTATTTCATTTGTTGTTTCAAAAAACTACCTTTGGTTTCACTGATCTTTTCTATCATCTTTCTGGTCTCTATTTCATTCATTTTTGTTCTGGTCTTTGTTATTGCCTTCCTATTACTAACTTTGGGCTTAGTTTTTAATTTTCTAGTTCCTTAAGATACAAAGTTAGGCTGTTTAAGATCATTTTTGTTTCTTAATTTAGGCACGTATCACTGAATGTCTGGCTTGGAATTGCTTTTGCTGCATGCCATAAGCTTGGACATGTTTTATTTTCATTTTCATTTGTCTCAAGATATTTCTTGATTTCTCTTCATTTCTTCTTTGATCCATTGGTTGTTCAGGAGCATATTGTTTTATCTCCATGTTTTTGAGAATTTTCCAGTTTTCTTTTCATTGATTTCTAATTTCATACTACTGTGGTTGGAAAAGATGCATGACAGTTTTTCAGTCTTAAAATTATTGAATTGTTTTATGGCCTCAGTACAGTTCAATCGCTCAGTCGTGTCCAACTCTTTGCGACCCCATGGACTGCGGCATGCCAGGCCTCCCTGTCCATCACCAACTCCCAGAGTTTACTCAAACTCATGTCCATTGAGTTGATGATGCCATTCAACCATCTCATCCTCTGTCATCCCCTTCTCCTCCTGCCCTCAATCTTTCCCAGCATCAGGGTCTTTTCAAATGAGTCAGCTCTTTGCATCAGGTGGCCAAAGTATTGGAGTTTCAGCTTAAACATCAGTCCTTCCAATGAACATTCAGGACTGATCTCCTTTAGGATGGACTGGTTGGACCTCCTTGCAGTCCAAGGGACTCTCAAGAGTCTTCTCCAACACCACAGTTCAAAAGCATCATTTCTTTGGTGCTCAGCTTTCTTCACAGTCCAACTCTCACATCCATACACGACCACTGGAAAAAACTATAGCCTTGACTAGATGGATCTTTGTTGGCAAAGATTGTCTCTGCTTTTTAATATGCTGTCAAGGTTGGTCATAGCTTTTCTTCCAAGGAGTAAGCGTCCTTTTATTTCATGGCTGCAATCACCATCTGCAGTATCTTGGAGCCCTCCAAAATAGTCTGTCACTGTTTCATTGTTTCCCCATCTATTTGCCATGAAGTGATGGGACCGGGTGCCATGATCTTAGTTTTCTGAATGTTGAGCTTTAAGCCAACTTTTTCACTCTTCCCTTTCACTTTCATCAAGAGGCTCTTTAGTTTTTCTTCACTTTCTGCCATAAGGGTGGTGTTATCTGCATATAGGTTATTGATATTTCTCCTGGCAATCTTGATCCCAGCTTGTGCTTCATCCAGCCTAGCGTTTCTCATGATGTACTCTGCATATAAGTTAAATAAGCTTGGTGACAATATACAGCCTTGACGTACTTCTTTCCCAATTTGGAACCAGTCTGTTGTTCCATGTCCAGTTCTAACTGTTGCTTCGTGATCTGCATATAGGTTTCTCAAGAGGCAGGTCAGGTGGTCTGGTATTCCCATCTCCTTCAGAATTTTCCACAGTTTTTTGTGGTGATCCACACAGTCAAAGGCTTTGGCATAGTCAATTAAGCAGAAATAGATGTTTTTTCTGGAACTCTCTTGCTTTTTCCATGATCCAGCGGATGTTGGCCATTTGATCTCTGGTTCCTCTGCCTTTTCTAAAGCCAGCTTGAACATCTGGAAGTTCACAGTTCACGTACTGTTGAAGCCTGGCTTGGAGAATTTTGAGCATTACTTTGCTAGCGTGTGAGATGAGTGCAATTGTGCGATAGTTTGAGCCTTCTTTGGCATTGCCTTTCTTTGGGATTGGAATGAAAACTGACCTTTTCTATTTTTATGGCCTATCATATGACATATCTTGGAGAATGTTCACTGTGCATTTGAGAAAAATGTGTATACAGCTGCTTTTGGATAGAATGATCTGAAAATGTCCAGTCCATCTGGTTTTCTGTGTCATTTAAGTCCAGTGTTACCTTATATATTTTCTATCTTTATGATCTTTCCTCAGTGAAAGTGAAGTGTTGACATTCTCTACCATTATTGTATTGTTGTCTATTTCTCCCTTTAAGTATGTTAATATTTAGTCCTGTCTAACTCTTTGCAACCCTATGGACTGTAGCCTGCCAGGTCCTCTGTCCATTGGATTCTCCAGGCAAGAATACTGGAGTGGGTTGCCATGCCCTCCTCTAGGGAAATCTTCCCAACCCAGGGATGGAAGCTGGGTATGCTGCGTTGGCAGGCGGGCTCTTTACCACTAGAGCCATCTGGGAAGCAAGTTTCCTCATGCTGTTCCCATTTTAGTTGGCAGTCAATGACCTGTTCTCTTAACCTATTATTTTGCTTTTTCTAGAATGTCGTATAAATGAATTTATACAATAATTGACCTTTAGAGTCTAGCTTCTTTCACTCAGCGTAATGCCTTTTAGATTCATCCATATTTTTGCGTGTGTCAGTAATTCTTTTCTTTTTATTGCTGTGTCATTTCATTGTATGAATGAGCCACAGTTTATTTATCCATTTACACACTGTGGGACATTTGGGTTGTTTTCAGGGTTTAGTGATTATTGAGAGTCCCTTGGACTGCAAGGAGATCCAGCCAGTCCATTCTGAAGGAGATCAGCCCTGGGATTTCTTTGGAAGGAATGATGCAAAAGCTGAAACTCCAGTACTTTGGCCACCTCATGCGAAGAGTTGACTCATTGGAAAATACTCTGATGCTGGGAGGGGTTGGGGGCAGGAGGAGAAGGGGACGACAGAGGATGAGATGGCTGGATGGCATCACTGACTTGATGAACGCGAGTCTGAGTGAACTCAGGGAGTTGGTGATGGACAGGGAGGCCTGGCGTGCTGCGATTCATGGGGTCGCAAAGAGTCAGACACGACTGAGCAACTGAACTGAACTATATGTATCCACATAAAAGTGCTTATGAAAATAGAACTTTTCCATTTTCTAGGGTAAATACTTGGAGTTGAATTGCTGAGTCAAATAGGGTATATGATTTACTTTATTAGAAATGGACAAATTTTTCCATAGTGGCTGTACCATTTTGCATTTCCAACAGCAAAGTATGACAGAATTACTTTGCATTCTCACCAGCACTTGGTATTGTCAATTACAAAAAGCCAATTTAGTGTAAGTGCATGTCCTTATAGTTTTAATTTGCGTTTCCCTAATGACTGATGTTGAGCATCTCTTTTGTTCTTGTCAGCCATATATTCTATTTTAAATTTATTTAGTTGTGCTGGGTCTTTGTTGCAGTGCACAGGCTTTCCCTAGTCGTGGTGAGTGGGGGCTACTCTTCATTGTGGTGCATGGGCCTCTCATTGTGGTGGTTTCTCTTGTTGCAGAGCACAGGCTGCAGGCACACAAGCTTCAGCAGTTGAGGCGCTGTGGCTCATGCGCTTAGTTGCTCCATGGCATGTGGAATCTTCCTGGACCAGGGGTCAAACCTGTGCCCCCTGAGTTGACAGGCCAGTTCTTTTCCACTGTACCACCAGGGAAGTCCTCAGCCATATATTTTCTTATGAAATGTCTGTTTAAATCTTTTCTTCAGTTTCAATTAACTTTTTTTTTTGAGAGTAATGTTAGATTTACAGAAAATGTGCAAAGACAGAGCAGAGTTTATTTCTTTTTTTTTCTGCAACACCATGTGGCTCATGGGATCTTAGTTCCCCAACCAGGGATTGAACCTAGGCCATGGCAGTGAAAATGCCAAGTCCTAACCACTGGCCTGTCAGGGAATTCCCTAGAACAGAGTTTCTACATACCGTTTACCTAGTTTCTCTTGAGTCATACTTACATATGATGTTAACATTTTTTTTTACAAACTAAGTGTTGACTTTTGTACAATTCAGTTCAGTTCAGTCGCTCAGTCAAGTCCCAGTCTTTGTGACCCCATGAACTGAAGTACACCAGGCCTCCCTGTCCATTACTAACTCCCGGAGTCTACCCAAACCCATGTCCATCGAGTCAGTGATGCCATCCAACCATCTCATCCTCTGTCGTCCCCTTCTCCTCCTGCCCTAAATCTTTCCCAGCATCAGGGTCTTTTCCAGTGAGTCAGCTCTTCACATCTGGTGGCCAAAGTATTGCAGTTTCAGCTTCAGCATCAGTCCTTCCAGTGAACACCTAGGACTGATCTCCTATAGAATGGACTGGTTGGATCTCCTTGCAGTCCAAGGGACTCTCAAGAGTCTTCTCCAATATCACACTTCAAAAGCATCAGTTCTTCAGCACTCAGCTTTCTTTGTAGTCCAACTCTCCCATCCATACATGACTACTGGAAAAACCATAGCCTTGACTAGATGGATGTTTGTTGGCAAAGTAATGTCTCTGCTTTTTAATATGCTGTCAAGGTTGGTCGTAACTTTCCTTCCAAGGAGTAAGCGTCTTTTAATTTCATGGCTGCAATCACCATCTGCAGTGATTTTGGAGCACCCCAAATAAAGTCAGCCATTGTTTCCACTATTTCCCCATCTATTTGCCATGAAGTGATGGGACCAGATGCCATGATGTTAGTTTTCTGAATGTTGAGCTTTAAGCCAACTTTTTCACTCTCCTNTTCTAACTGTTGCTTCCTGACCTGCATACAGATTTCTCAAGAGGCAGGTCAGGTGGTCTGGTATGCCCATCTCTTTCAGAATTTTCCACAGTTTATTGTGATCCACACAGTCAAAGGCTTTGGCATAGTTAATAAAGCAGAAATAGGTGTTTTTCTGGAATTCTCTTGCTTTTATGATGATCCAGCGGATGTTAGCCATTTGATCTCTGATTCCTCTGCCTTTTCTAAAACCAGCTTGAACATCTGGAAGTTCACAGTTCACGTATTGTGGAAGCCTGGCTTGGAGAATTTTGAGCATTTCTTTACTAGCCTGTGAGATGAGTGCAATTGTGCGATAGTTTGAGCATTCTTTGGCACTGACCTTCTTTGAGATTGGAATGAAAACTGACCCTTTGCAGTCCTGTGGCCACTGCTGAGTTTTCCAAATTTGCTGGCATACTGAGTGCAGCATTTTCACAGCATCATCTTTCAGGATTTGAAGTAACTCAACTGGAATTCCATGACCTCCACTGCTTGTGATGCTTCATAAGGCCCATTTGACTTCACATTCCAGGTTATCTGGCTGTAGGTGAGTGATTATCTGGGTTGTAAAGATCTTTTTTGTACAGTTCTTCTGTGTATTCTTGCCACTTCTTAATATTTTCTGCTTCTGTTAGGTCCATACCATATCTGTCCTTTATTGAGCCCATCTTTGCATGAAATATTCCCTTGGTATCTCTAATTTTCTTTAAGAGATCTCTAGTCTTTCCCATTCTGTTGTTTTCCTCGATTTCTTTGCATTGATCCCCAAGGAAGGCTTTCTTAATCTTTCCTTGCTATTCTTTGGAACTCTGCATTCAAATGGGTGTATCTTTCCTTTTCTCCTTTGCTTTTTGCTTCTCTTCTTTTCACAGCTACTTGTAAGGCCTCCCCAGACAGCCATTTTGCTTTTTTGCATTTCTTTTTCTTGGGGATGGTCTTGATTCCTGTCTCCTGTACAATGTCATGGACCTCCATCCATAGTTCATCCAGCACTCTGTCTATCAGATCTAGTCCCTTAAATCTATTTCTCACTTCCACTGTATAGTCATAAGGGATTTGATTTAGGTTATACCTGAATGGCCTAGTGGTTTTCTCCACTTTCTTCAATTTCAGTCTGAATTTGGCAATGAGGAGTTCATGATCTGAGCCACAGTCAGCTCCTGGTCTTGTTTTTGCTGACTGTATAGAGCTTCTCCATCTTTGGCTGCAAAGAATACAATCAATCTGATTTTGGTGTCAACCATCTGATGATGTCCATGTGCAGAGTCTTCTCTTGTGCTGTTGCTATGACCAGTGCCTTCTCTTGGAAGAACTCTATTAGCCTTTGCCCTGCTTCATTCTGTACTCTACGGCCAAATTTGCCTGTTACTCCAGCTGTTTCTTGACTTCCTACTTTTACATTCCAGTCCCCTATAATGAACAGGACATCTCTTTTGGATGTTAATTCTAGAAGGTTTGTAGGTCTTCATAGAACTGTTTAGCTTCAGCTTCTTCAGCATTACTGTTCGGGGCATAGACTTGGATTACTGTGATATGGTTTGCCTTGGAAATGACCAGAGATGTTTCTGTCGTTTTTGAGATTGCATCCAATTACCGCATTTTGTCCTCTTGTTGACTGTGACGGCTTCTCCATTTCATCTAAGGGATTCCTGTCCACAGTAGTAGGTATAATGGTCATCTGAGTTAAATTCACCCATTCCAGTCCATTTTAGTTCGCTGATTCCTAGAATGTCTATGTTCACTCTTGCCATCTCCTGTTTGACCACTTCCAATTTACCTTGATTCATGGAGCTAACATTCCAGGTTCCTATGCAATATTGCTCTTTACAGGATTGAACCTTACTTTCATCACCAGTCCTATCGATACTATTAACTAAATTCCAGATTTTATTCATATTTTTACTATTAACTAAATTCCCTATTTTAACCAGTTTTTTTCTGTTAATAACCTTCCCTTGCTCCCTGTTCCAGGCTTAGATCCAGGATACCTAGAATTAATTTTCTGTCCTCATTTAATAAGTCTTTGCGTATTTTCACCTTCTTGGAGAAGTTGTGTCTGGAGCCATCTCACCTGCTCCCATCTGGAGTGATATATTTATAGATCTCCTCCATTGTTGCTATGTTGGGATTTCCCTTTACATTTATCCTGGGGATTCCTTTCACCTCCCTTTGAGTTTGACCTCTTTTTTTTTTGGATCCAGTGATTTCTCTAGTTCACGCCTTTCTTTTTCTTTGTTTACTATCTCACTTCGGTTCAAGGTATCTTTTGGAAGTCTTTAGATAAAGGGAAGATGGAAAAGATTTTTGCATAGATAGCTTATTTTACCTTCATTTTTAATTGGTTTTCCAGGAAGTGATGATTAATTTTATGTATCAACTGGGCTAGTGGTAGAGCATCTATTTATTTAATCAAACACTAATATTTGAAACACTGAAAATATTTTGTGGCTATAATTAAGATCTTTATTATTTTTTAATCTGTCTCTCTTTTTTTTTTGGCTACCCCAAGAGGCATGTGGGATCTTAGTTCCCCAACCAGGGATCAAACCCACACCCACTGCGTTGGAAGCATGGACTCTTAACCACTAGACTGACAGGGAAGTCCCATAATTAAGATCTTGGATCAGTTGATTTTAAAGGAGATTACCCTTTCAAGGTAAAGGGTAGCTAGATAAGGATTTCAATATATATTTTAGTTTTTGAGTGATTAAATAAATCAAGTTAAGGCCTTATAGCAAAAACTGAAGTTTCCTGGAAAAGAAGAGATTTTGTCTCAGGATTACTCTGTCAGCCCTTGCTTGTGTTTCCAGCCTGGCAATCTGCCCTATGAATTTCAGAATTGCCTTTCCCCACAGTTGTGTGAGCCGATTTCTGAAAATAAACCTGTCATCTATGCCTATGTCTCCCCCATTCTATTTCTCTAGAGAACACTGACTAGTATGCAGGGTTTATAGAATTATAAGTGAAAGTTGCTCAGTCCTGTCTGACTCTGCAACCCCATGAATTATACAGTCCATGGAATTCTCTAGGCCAGAATACTGGAGTGGCTTGCCTTTCCCTTCTCCAGGGGATATTCCCAACCCAGCGATCAAACCCAGGTCTCCCACATTGTAGGTGGATTCTTTACCAGCTGAACCACAGGGAAGCCCATATAGAATTATAGGTTGGCGGTTCTTTTCTCTCAGAATTTTAAAGGCATAGTTCCATTAGTTTCTACTATCAGAATGCTATTGAGAAATCTGATACAATTTTGAGACTTGAGCTTTTATATAAAATTAGTTTTACTGTCTGAAACCTTGTAGAATCTAGTCATCATCCTTGGTGGTCTGAAGTTGCATGGTCAGGTTCATTTTCATCCATTGTGCTGGGCACTCAGAGTCCCTTTCAATCTGGAAACAAACTCATATCCTTTAGCTCTGGACTTATTTGTTTGAGGGTTTTCTTACATCCATTGTCTCTATTTTCTCTTTCCAGAAGTCCTGTTGTTTGGATATTGGATCTAATGGTCTTCAAGTTTTCTTATTCCATTTTACCGATTTTTAATCTGTTGGGGATATTTCTTCAACCTTATCTCCTAATAACTCTCTCTTAGTTTCTAATTTATACCATCATGCTTTTAATTTCCAAGAGCTCTTTTATGTTTCCAGAATATTCATTCTTTTTCCATATATTTATTTATTCACTTAAAAACTAAAATATATATTGAAATCTTTATATGCCCCAAACAATGAATATTATAAATGACCATTTTCTTTGTTATAAATCTAAAAACTGAAAGTTGAATTTGCATGGCTTCTAGAATATTTGGTCTATAAAATTTAGCAATGCATAGATGTTTCTTTTCATGTTGTTATGCATCACAAGTTGTTTGTAAATTTTGGAGAATAATTCCTTACATGTCACTTGCAAACGTTTTCTCCCAATCTGTGGGTTGTCTTTTCATTTTGTTTATTATTTCCTTTGCTATGCAAAAACTGTTGAGTTTAAGTAGGTCCCATTTATTTTTGTTTTTATTTCCATTATTCTGGGAGATGGATCAAAAAAGATGTTGCCGTGATTTATGTCAGAGTGTTCTATGTTTTCCTCTAGGAGATTTATAATGTCTGGTCTCACGTTATGTCTTTAATCCATTCTGAGATTATTTTTGTTTATGAAGTTAAAGAATAATCTTTTTTTTTTTAAACATGTGGCTGTCCAGTTTTCGTGATAGGCAGACGACCTAAATAGACATTTTTCCAAAGAAGACATACAGATGTCCAACAGATACCTGAAAAGATGTTCAGCATCCCTAATTATTAGGGAAATGCAAATCAAAACTACAATGAGATATCACTTCACACCAGCCAGAGTGGCTATCATCAAAAAATCCACAAATAATAAATGCTGGAGAGAGTGTGGAAAGAAGGGAACCCTCTACGCTGTTGGTGGGAATGTAGATTGGTACAGCTGCTATGGAAAACAGTATGGAGGTTCCTTAAATAACTGAAAATAGAACTACCACATGACCCTGCAGTCCCACTCCTGGACATATATGTGGAGAGAAACATGACCCATAAGGATACATGCACCCCAGTAGTCATTGCAGCACTGTTTACAATATCCATGACACAGAGCAGCCTCAATGTCCATGGACAGAGGAGTGGATAGAGAATATGTGGTATATATATATAAACAATGGAATATTATTCAGCCATGAAAAGAATGAAATAATGCCATTTGCTGTAACATGGATGGACCTAGAGAGTGTCATACTGAGTGAAATAAGTCACAGAGAAATCTTGTATGATAGTCCTTATATGTGGAATCTAAAAAGAAATGATACAAATGAACTTACAAAACAGAAAGAAACTCACAGACCTATAAAATGAACTTATGGTTGCTGGGGGGAAGAGATGAGGAATTTGGGATCAACATTCATACACTGCTGTATTTAAAATGGATAACCAACAGAGACCTATTGTATAGCACATGGAACTCTGCTCAATGTTGTGTGGCTGCTTGGATGGGAGGAGGGTTTGGGGAGAATGGATACATGTATAGGTATGGCTGAATCCCTTCACTATTCACCTGAAATTATCACAATATTGTTAATTAGCTATACCCCAATACAAAATAAAAAGTTTAAAAGAAAAAATTAGCAATGCAAATGCATGGTACAAAAGTTTGAAAGTTACCATTTAATTTTTGTTTTACATATTAGAAATTTAAAAGAAAATTCTGTAAGTATTGATATCCCTAGTTAGTATTTAATAACAGTTTAAATAAATGTTTATATGATGCTCATATTATGGAAATGCCTTGTTTTGTTTGAAGTATAACACATGTCCTTGCATGTGTTTCCAATGCATAGATTTGCTATTTTTACTGATTATTTTTGCATTTAGTTTCATCTATGCAAACATTTGGGTGTGCTATCTCATTTTTCTTAACTGTTACACTAATCCTAGTTAACCCTAAAATATAACACAGGTCTATTTCCCTGGGTATACTAACATGCCAAGATGTTTCAGTTCAGTATGTAACCTTGTAATTCTAACATCTACTGTTTTCATACTTTCTTATTCTCATTTAACACATGCAGCTCTTAAGTTCTTATACAAAATCCAGCTATTTTTTGTTTCCTACTTTTTACCTGCATAAATCTCTTCCTTTGTCACTGCTTTATTCGTCTGTATAGAGCCTTCATATGAGGTTATATAACATATACAGGTTATATACATATGTAGGTGGTTATATAGCATAAGGGGTTAGAAGTGTAGGCTCTTTAAGTTAGCTAGCCTCCCTACGTTTGTTTATTTAACTTAAAAATTTTATTGAAATATAGTTGATTTACAATGCTGTGTTAGTTTCAGGTACATAGCAAAGTGAGTCAGCCATACATATACACATATTCAAAAGGGCTTCCCTAATAGCTCAGATGGTAAAGCATTCACCTGCAGTGCAGGAGACCAGGTTCACTCCTTGGGTCAGGAAGATCCCTTGGAGAGGGAAATGGCAACCCACTCCAGTATTCTTGTCTGGAGAATTCCGTGGCCAGAGGAGCCTGGCAGGTTACAGTCCATGGGGTTGCAAAGAGTCCGACACAACTGAGCAACTAACACACATGTTCACTTTAATTTTTTTTAAACTTTTTATTTTGTATTGGAGTATAGCTGATTAACAATATTATGATAATTTCAGGTGAACAGTGAAGGGACTCAGCTATACATATATATGTATCCATTCTCCCCCAAACCCTCCTCCCATCCAGGCTGCCACATAACATTGAGCAGAGTTCCATGTGCTATACAGTAGGTCCTTGTTGGTTATCCATTTTAAATACAGAAGTGTGTACACACTGATCCCAAACTCCCTGACTATCTCTTCCCTGGGGCAACCATGAGTTTGTATTCTGAGTCTTTCTGTTCTGTACATAAGTTCATTTGTATCATTTCTTTCTAGAGTCCACATATAAGGGATGTCAAACGATTTTTCTCCTTCTCTGTCTGACTTACTTCACTCAATAAGACACTCTCTAGGTCTAGGTTTTAGAAAAATTTGGAGGCTTTATACATTTTATTATTTCTATATAATATAGGTTATTAGATTATGTTTGCTCAAGACTACTACGCCTATTTACTAAGTCTAACATGATGCAAAGGGTATCCACTCTTTTTTTGGATTCTTTCCCATATAGGCCATTACAGAGTATTGAGTTGAGTTACCTGTGCTATGCAGTAAGTCCTTATTAGTTATCTGTTTTATATATAGTAGTATGTGTATATCAATTCCAATTTCCCAATTTATACCTCCTCCCTTACCCCCTGGTAACCATAAGTTTGTTTTCTACATCTGTGACTCTGTTTTGTAAATAAGTTCATTTGTATCCTTTTTTTTCAGATTCCACACATAAGCATTATCTTACAATATTTGTCTTTCTCTGTCTGCCTTCACTCAGTATGACAAGCTCTAGGTCCACTCATGCAAATGGCATTATTTTGTTCTTTTTTATGGTTGGGTAATATTCCATTATATATATATGTACCACATCTTCGTTATCCATTCCTCTGTTGATGGATGTTTTGGTTGCTTCCATTCCTGGCTATTATAAATTGTGCTGCAGTAAACACTGGGGTGCGTGTAGTTTAGAGTCGCATTTCTTTAATAATTAGTGATGTTGATCATCTTTTCATGTGCTTTTTGGCCATCTGTAAGAATGTTCATTTTTGTCACAGCATTCTGATTATGTCTCATGGGTGCCATATAATTTATTATCTTTGAGGATATGTGGGAAATTAAATTTTTGTTGTTGTGGTAAAAGTCTCATAATATGAAAACATACTATTTTAACTGTATTTATACAGTTAAGTAGCACTATGTATGTTCACATTGTTATGCAACTCTCACCATCATCTATTTCCTGAATTTTTCACCTTCCTAAACTGAACCTCTGTTCCCGTTAAACACTTAACTTCTCATCACCCTTCCCCATCCACCCTCCCCACCACTCGGCCCCTGGCATCTACCAGTGTACTTTCTGACTCTGAATTTGACTGTTCTAGGCACCTCATATAAGTGGGATCAAACAGTATATTTCTGCACCTAATGTATATTGGAATGCATTTTTAAGGTTAACTTAATATAGTCTACAAACAGATTGTATATTTTTTTCTTCCCTGTGCTATACAGTAGGCCCTCACCAGCCGTCTACTTCATACATCAGTTCAGTTCAGTCGCTCAGTCGTGTCCAACCCTTTGCGACCCCATGAATTGCAGCACGCCAGGCCACCCTGTCCATCACCAACTCCCAGAATTCACTCAAACTCATATCCATCGAGTCGGTGATGCCATCCAGCCGTCTCATCCTCTGTCGTCCCCTTCTCCTCCTGCCCCCAATCCCTCCCAGCATCAGAGTCTTTTCCAGTCAGTCAACTCTTCACATGAGGTGGCCGAAGTACTGGAGTTTCAGCTTTGGCATCATTCCTTCCAAAGAACACCCAGGACTGATATCCTTTAGAATGGACTGGTTGGATCTCCATGCAGTCCAAGGGACTCTCAAGAGTCTTCTCCAACACCAAAGTTCAAAAGTATCAGTTCTTCAGCACTCAGCTTTTGTGTGAGATGAGTGCACTTGTGTGGTAGTTTGAGCATTCTTTGGCATTGCCTTTCTTTGGGATTGGAATGAAAACTGACCTTTTCCAGTCCTGTGGCCACTGCTGAGTTTTCCAAATTTGCTGGCATATTGAGTGCAGCACTTTTACAGCATCATCTTTCAGGATTTCAAAGAGCTCAACTGGAATTCCATCACCTCCACTAGCTTTGTTCGTAGTGATGCTTTCTAAGGCCCACTTGACTTCACATTCCAGGATGTCTGGCTCTAGATGAGTGATCACACCATCGTGATTATCTTCGTTGTGAAGATCTTTTTACATAGCAGTGTATAAACATCAATCCCAATTTTCCAACCCATCCTACCCACCCTTTGGTGTCCATATGTTTATTCTCTATGTCTCTGTCTATAATTCTGGTTTGCAAACAGGTTCATCTGTACAATTTTTCTAGATTCCACATATATGCGTTAATATATGATATTTGGTTTTCTGACTTACTTCACTCTGTATAACAGTCTCAAGGTCCATCCCTGCCATGCCTCTGCAAATGTTATTATTTGGTACCTTTTATTTCCCTGGTGGCTCAGAATCCGCCTGCAATGCAAGAAACCCGGGTTTAATCCCTGGATTGGGAAGATCCCCTGGAGAAGGAAATGGCTTCCCACTCCAGTATTCTTGCCTGGAAAAGTCCCTAGAGAGAGGAGCCTGGTGGGCTACAGTCCATGGGGTGGCAAAGAGTCAAGACACAACTGAGCGACTAATACTGTACTATGGCTAAGTGATTCTTTATTGTATATATGTACCACATTTTCTTTATCTGTTCATCTGACAGTGGACATTTAGCTTGCTTCCATGTCTCGGCTATTGTCAATGGGGCTGCAGTGAACATTGGAGTGCATGTATCCTTTCAAATTATGGTTTTCTCTGATATATGTTTAGGAGTGGGATTGCTGGGTCATATGGTAGCTCTATTTTTCATTTTTTAAGGAAACTCCATACTGTTTTCCATAGTGGCTATACCAATTTACACTCCCACCAACAGTGTAGGGGTGTTCCCTTTTCTCCACACCCTCTCCAGCATTTATTGTTTATAGATTTTGTGATGATGGCCATTCCAACCAATGTAAGGAATTGTGGTTTTGATTTGCATTTTCTAATAATTATCTATGTTGACCAACTTTTCTTGCGTCTCTTGGCCATCTGTATTTCTTTTTTTTTTTATTTTACATTGGAATATGGCCAGTTAACAGTGTTGTGATAGTTTCAGTTGGACAGCAAAGGGACTGAACCATACATATACATGTGTCCATCCCTCCCAAACACCCCTCTGATTTAGGCTGCCACATAACATTGAGCAGAGTTCCCTGTGCTATACAGCGGGAACTTGATGGTTATCTCTTTTAAATATAGTAGTGTGTACACATTGATCCCAAACTCCCTAGCTATCTTTTACCCCATTCTACCCCCCTTGGCAACCATAATTTCATTCTCTAAGTCTATGAATCTCTTTCTGTTTTGTAACTCAGTTCGTTTGTATTGTTTCTTTTCAGATTCCACATATAAGGAATGTCATATAAGATTTCTCCTTTTCTGTCTGACTTACTTCACCCAGTATGGTCCTTCTAGGTCCATCCATGTTGCTGCAAATGGCATTATTTCATTCTTTTTAATGGCTGAGCAATATTCCATTATATATATGTATCATATCTTCTTTACCCATTCCTCTGTTGATGGACATTTAGGTACTTCCATGTCTTGGCTATTGTAAATAGTGCTGCAGTGAGTGAACATCAGAGTGCATGTATCCTTTATTCTCTGGGTATATGCCAGGAGTGGGATTGCTGGGTCATATGATAGTTCTATTTGTAATTTTTTAAGGACCCTCCATACGGTTCTCCATAGTAGCTGTACCAATTTATATTCCCACCAACAATGTATGAGGGTTCCCATCTCTCCACATACTCTTTAGCATTTATTGTTTGTGGATTTTTTTATAATAATCATTTTGACTGGTGTGAAGTGATATCTCATTGTAGTTTTGATTTTTATGTCTCTAATAATTAGCTTTACTGAGCATCTTTTCATATGCCTATTGGGCATTTGTATGTTTTCTTTGGAGAAATGTCTATTTAGGTCTTTTGCTTATTTTTCAATTGGGTTGTCTTTTTGATAATGAGTTGCATGAGCTGTCTGTATATTTTGGAGATTAATCTCTTGTTAGTTGCTTCATTTGTAAACATTTTCACCCATTCTGAAGTTGTCTTTGTTTTGTTTATGGTTTCCTTTGCTCTTCAAAAACTTTTAAATTTAACTAGCTCCCATTTGTTTTTTTATTTTCATTAGGAGGTGGGTAAAAAATGATCTTGCTGCAATTTATTTCAAAGAGTGTTCTGCCTTTGTTTTCCTCTAAGAGTTTTATAGTATCTGGCCTTACATTTAGGTCTTTAGTCCATTTTGATTTTATTTTTGTGTACAGTGTTAGAGAGTGTTCCCATTTTATTCTTTTATATGTGACTGTCCAGTTTCCCAGCACCACTTATTAAGAGATTACCTTTTCTCCATTGTGTATTCTTGTTTCCTTTGTCATAGATTAGGTGGCCTTGGAAGCATGAGTTTGTCTCTGGGCTTTCTATCTTGTTCCATTGATTTTTCTGTTTTTTTGTGCCAGTACCATAGTGTCTTACTGTAGTTTTGTAACATAGTCTGAAATCAGGGAGCCTGATTCCTCCTGATTCATTTTTCTTTCTCAAGATTGCTTTGGCTATTCAAGGTCTTTTCTGTCTTCATACAAATTAAATTTTTTTTTGGTTCTAATTCTGTGAAAAGTGCCATTGGTAATTTGATAGAGATTGAGGGTGCATTTATATGTAAAAATTCACTGAACTATGCAATTAGTAGCTGTATACTTTATTATATTTAAGTTATACTTCCAACATTGAAAAAAGGTACAGAGTCTTGAGATTTTCTGAGACAAGTGAGATGACCACAGGCTGACCAGGGGTGATGATGGTAGGGGGAAGGAGTTGGGGATCATAGACAGCTTTATAGCACTGAAGTAGTATTTGAGTTAAACCTCAAAATGGTGGTTCCTAACAGTTCTTGGATCTGTCACTGTAAATTTGATGGAAATTATAGCTTTTCTCTTAATGAAAAAAGCCCCCATATACACAAAGGCATACTCGTGCATATTATTTCATGTCCCTAATAATATACATCTATGACCCTTATACAGTCAATGGGTCCTGCGCTGAAGGACCCATGCTTAGATAAATGGGAGATTTACAAGTGGGAGGGGAAGATTTACAAGTGGGAGGGGATAAGAGTGGGATTCCAGTTAAGAAAAACCCTCTAGGAAGAACGGGCATCTGCTAGGACAGCAAGGCTCCTCCATAATCCATTTCAGTAGAATTTCCCATTGACAACTCGACCCAGGACTGAGTCCCAGCACCAACTCTGCAAGTGAAATTACTACTTATACCATGGCTCCAAGCTGTATTTACAAAAGCTAATACCGTGTTTGCTGATGAGAATCAGTTTGCCACTCCAGTACTCTTGCCTGGAAAATCCCATGGATGGAGGAGCCTGGTAGGCTGCATGTAGTCCATGGGGTCGAGAAGAGTTGGACACGACTGAGAGACTTCCCTTTCACATTTCACTTTCATGCATTGGAGAAGGAAATGGCAACCCACTCCAGTGTTCTTGCCTGGAGAATCCCAGGGATGGGGGAGCCTGGTAGGCTGCTGTCTCTGGGGTCACACAGAGTTGGACACGACTAAAGTGACTTAGCAGTAGCAGTAGCAGCATTAATATTTTACATTGAGTATTTACCAGGAATGTCTTTTTGCTTTCTAATGATTTTTTCCATCGTGTATGAGTACATAGCCTCTTAAGCTTCTGCTGCTTGGGACACTCAAGAAACGTTTTGGATGTATTTTTTTTTTTAAATCATTGTTGTTGTTCTGTCAGTGTTGTGTCTGACTTTTTGTGACCCTATGAACTGCAGCACACCAGGCTTCCCTGTCCTTCACTATCTCCTGGATTTTGCTGAAACTCATGTCCATTGAGTTAGCGATGCCATCGAACCATCTCATCCTCTGTTGCCCCCTTCTCCTGCCCTCAATCTTTCCCAGCATCAGGTTCTTTTTCAGTGAGTTGGCTCTTTGCATCAGGTAGCCTAAGTGTGGAGCTTCAGCTTCAGCATCAGTCCTTTCAGTGAATATTTAAAAAAATAATTTTGTGTTTGGCTGTGCTGGGTCTTTGTTGCTGCAGGGGCTACTCTCTTGTTATGCTGCACAGGCTTCTCATTGCCATGGCTTCTCTTGTTATGGAGCACGGGTTCTGGAGCACAAGCTCAATAGATGCGGTGCATGGGCTTAGTTGCTCCATGGCATGTGATCTTCCTGGACCAGCGATTGAACCTGTGTCTCATGCAGGTGGATTCTTTACCACTGAGTCACCAGGGAAGCCCCTACAGATGTATTAACCGCTTAAAATACTCATTGTCCCCCTCTGCTGTGTCTATGCCTATATGAAAAGGATATTTCCCAGTTCTTTGACATCAGACTTGTCAGTGTCTTTTGCTTTGGCCAGTGGAGTGTGAGCAGAAGTTCTGTAAAGCATATTTAAGCACTACCTTTATGAGCTCCATGGTTCCATTATCACGTTTTTTCTTTGCCATAAAAGTGCCATGTCCTAGAGGATGCTCTGGATCCCCCCCAATCCAGAGATTTGGGGATTGTGACCACAATATGACATAGTGAAAGCTGACTAACACCAGGACATTTGGGAAAAAATCTTGAGCAAACAGCAGACTCGGTTATTGAGTCTTTTCTCAGGGCCTGGAGAATTTTCTCTCAATTTTCATCTATCATGAGAGTCAGTTTATTTAGCAGTCTAGAATATGTAAAAATGAGGAATGTCAAAGTTACTTCTTTTTTATTAACAGAAGGAAAAAACATAAAGACCATAAACCACAATTGAGAACAAAATATTTTATTTCTCTCAATAAAACTATAGTTTACAATAGTATTTACTAAATAAATTATATAATTTCTTTTACAAGCAATAAACTAAATCACAAATATTTCAAAGACAATGTATGTACACGACATAAGGCCTTTTATATTATAAATAGCTTTGCTTATCTCATTTCACTAGTAATCAGTGAAAAAATCTTTATAGAAGCTAATTTTCTATAAAGTATATGCAGACCTATTATACTGATCTTTATATGAAACCAATTTAAACGTTTAATGACATGGGCTATGATTATAACTTTGCAAAAAAGAATAGAATTTAGACTTTATTTACCATTTTGCATGGATGGATCTTTAAAAAATATATGCGCAGATTACATATGTTGCTTATGGATAATCACTGGATGCATGCAAAATGAAGTAATGCAAGTGTCAATAGGAAAATAGCACTTCCAAGTCCAAAAAGGTGATTGGCAATGGTATAGAAAGCAGCTTAAACAGAGTTCATGCAGTTCTTCACAGTTCAGCAAGCAACAGCAAATGCCAGAAAACTGTGGTATTTTTCACATCTGCTGATCAGCCTTTCCGCCAAGGCTCCCCTGACATCTTGCAAACTCCAAGTCCAGTTGATTATGATTCTGTGGGTAGTGGGGTTCGGCTGTTTCCTTTGGGTAATTCTGGAGTGGAGAAACTTCTTTCCCACAACTGTGTTCATGTCTCCTCCATCTGCCAAGGTGGTCACCATTTTCACTTACTGGGTGGGGAAAAAGGAAAGGAGATGTAAGGCTAAGTTTTGGCATTGATTTGTAATGGTGCCTGATGAGTAGGAACACAAGTTCATTCATTCTCTCAATGACTCGTCCCTGAGAAACATGCAGGTAGAAGTGGGAGGGCAATAGGCCTGGGATGGATTCTTTTTTTTTTTTTTAAGATATTTTAATTAATTACTTTGGCTGCCCTTGGTTTCAGTTGAGGTACGTGGGATCTTTCAGTTGTGGCATGTGCTATTTATCTAGTTCCCTGACTAGGGATCAAACCTGGTCCCCTGTACTGGGAGTGTGGTGTTTTAGTCACTGGACCACCAGGGAAGTGCTGGGGATTGATTCTTGTGCAATGATAAGCATCTAACTTCTGCAATACGTAAATTCCACCAAGATTTATCAAGTTCTACCACATCACAGCTCAGGGCTAGGGACCTGGAAGGAAATAACACTGACTAAGCCCTCCAAGGGCACAGTGCTTTGGGGTTGTGCTGTGGTATGTCAGTCCTGAAGTAAATCAGAGCAACCTGAACACAGTCTGGAACTCATGGACCCTGTGCTCATTTTCACACACTGTCCCTGTGGCGAGGGAAGAAAAAATATGTCCAGCAAATATCAGACCTAAAATGGTAGCCGCTTAAGCTCAGAGGCAGCTAATTCAGCCTCTGACAGTTGTACTAGGATGTATTTATGAGAAGTGGTACCATGTTCAGGCAGATGTAACAGCTTATATCTATTGATCCTCTAATTATTACAGCTACAGGACAGTATCCAAGTTACCATCTTTGTACCTCATTTGTTCTATCTGTAAAATGAGAGTAATAAATCCTGCTTTATAAGTGATAAACTCTTTTTTTTTTTTTTTTAGGAAAATCGTGTCTGGGTACAAATATACACATATACAGGGTACACACAAATTATATACATATCATTTAGTGTCTGGCATATGTTAGTGTCCTCAACATAATGGTTAAGAAGGTTGTAGCTGGGACCACAGACATTGTATGGCCCAACCCAGTCATCTGGAGACTGAAAAAACTTGAGTCCAAAGTTTGAAATGACTGAAAATTATTAGGAAAGAAACTGTCAAACAGGATTTTGCTTAAAAGTGAATATTTCCTCTTGCCTTTGGTGAGTTGTAACTTTTATTTACCACTTTGTTTCATAATGGAGACTGCTCCCTCTTATTAATCAAAATTGGAAAGGTTCACCTGCCTAAGTGTACAACATGTCCACACTGCTACTCAAGCTGTCTCTGAGAGATTATTTGAGTATTAGGTGGTGTGCACTCTAGCAGTGAGCAAAGAGGAAGTTGCTCCCTTTCTCAGGACAGATGTCTGTAAGGGCGACTTCATTCAGGCTGGACCAGTGGCATAAAAACACCCACATAAAACTACAAGTTTCTTCTAATTAGATTTGAGTCCTGCTTTCTTAAAAACTAAAACCAAGAGGAGGTGATAGTTGAGCTCTACTTATCCGATAGACCCCAGCTGGGGTTCCGTGTCTGGTTTCTAGTGCTAAACTGAGGCGGACGCTGACCGATCTGAGCCCTGCATGAAAGAACCATCAGTTGAAGGTCTCTAAATCCAGGACCCCATGGCATTGGTTAAGACCTGGGCTTTTGGGTCTAGAAAATAAAGAGATTTAAAGAGAGAACATAAGAGCTGTCTTTGAATGTCTGAAGACTCACTCTGGGGAAGAAAGAGGTACTAGCTGAAATGTCACTGCAAGTGTGGCACTCGTCAACAGTACTGGCACAGGTGGCCGTGATCCTCGGGGCAGGCGTAGGAGCACCAGAGTGTGGCGTGAGAAGACTGGGAAAAGGGTCACCCTTTCAATCTCCTTCCATCAGCTGTTGCGATGCGCACACTGCCCCCCCGCCCCCCAGCCCTAGGAACCCAGTCTGTCATCTGTTGAGACTCCAATGAACGTGTTAGTCACTCAGTCATATCCGGCTCTTTGAGACCCTATGGACGGTAGCCCACCAGGCTCCTCTGTCCATGGAATTCTCCAGGCAAGAATACTGGAGTGGGTAGCCATTCCCTTCTCCAGGGGATCTTCCCCACCCAGGAATCAAACCTGGGGCTCCTGCAGATTCTTTACCATCTGAGCCACTGGGGAAGCCAAGGGTGAGAAAAAATGACTCCCCAGAACTGGGACAAATCTGTAGAAGCCAGTTTTGCTTCAATGTGGAAATGTTTTCTAACTAAAGAAATGAGTGGTCTCTGAGGGAGGAGGCCAGGTGAACTGGCCTCTGTGTGGAGCTGAGGTAGTGGACCCAGGGCAGCAGGGAGGCACTCGATGACTGGTGGCCAGTGACAAGGGCTCGGGCAGTCGTGGTGGGGGGGTGCTGGGTCAGATGATCACAAAGTTCCATTACAACCACAAGACTCTATTAAATACTGTTTGTAAAATGTCTACCATCAAATAACTTAGAATATTAAAAACAGTTACTGGTTATATAATAAAAACTACATGAAAAGAAATATTGTGTTTAACCAATCTTATGAGAAATTCAGTAAAAAAAAAATCAAACAGTATTATAATGAAATATAATTTCCTTAACCCTCTTACACTGTTGGTGGGAATGCAAACTAGTATAGCCACTATGGAGCACAGTGTGGAGACTCCTTAAAAAACTGGAAATAGAACTGCCTATGACCCAGCAATCCCACTGCTGGGCATACACACCAAGGAAACTAGAATTGAAAGAGACACGTGTACCCCAATGTTCATCACAGCACTGTTTATAATAGCCATGACATGGAAGCAACCTAGATGTCCATCAGCAGATGAATGGATAAGAAAGCTGTGGTACATATACACAATGGAGTATTACTCAGCCATTAAAAAGAATACATTTGAATCGGTTCTAATGAGGTGGATGAAACTGGAGCTGATTATACAGAGTGAAGTAAGCCAGAAAGAAAAACACCAATACAGTATATTAACACATATATATGGAATTTAGAAAGATGGTAATGATAACCCTGTATGCGAGACAGCAAAAGAGATGCAGATGTACAGAACAGACTTTTTGACTCTGTGGGAGAGTGAAAGGGCAGGATGATTTGGGAGAATGGCATTGAAACATGTATAATATCATATAAGAAAAGAATCGCCAGTCTAGGTTTGATGCAGGATACAGGATGCTTGGGGCTGGTGCACTGGGATAACCCAGAGGGGTGGTATGGGGAGGGAGGTGGGAGAGGGGTTTAGGAGTGGGAACTTACGTACACCCATGGTGGATTTATGTTGATGTATGGCAAAACCAATACAGTATTGTAAAGTAAAAAAAATAATAAATCATTACCAGCTCTGGTCATTAAAACTCCTGTATGTTCACTAAATTTTTAACTTTTAAAATTTAAATTTTTTCTAGCTTATGAAGGGGCTTCCCAGGTGGTGCTAGTGGTAAAGAATATACCTGCCAATGCAGTAGACACAAGAGATGCTGGTTTAATGCCTGGGTCAGGAAGATCCCCTGGAGGAGGAAATAGCAACCCACTCCAGTAGCCTTGCCTGGAGAATTCCAGAGAGAGAGGAGCCTGGTGGGCTACAGTCCATGGGTCCCAGTCGGACATGACTGAGCACACACATACGTGAATAGTTTACATTTACAATGTTGTGTTAGTTTCAGGTATACAGCAGAGGGACTCAGTTATACATGTGTCTGTTCTTTTTCAGATTCTTCTCCCGATAGGTTTTTACAGATTGTTGGGTAGAGGAGCTCCCTGTAGTATACAGTAGGTCCTTGTGGATTTTCTCTATAGGAGTGTGTATATGTTAATCCAAAACCCCTAATTTATCCTTTCCCCTTTGGTAACCATTAGTTTGTTTTCAAACCCTGGCATTTGTTTGTATTTTGTAAATAAGTTCATTTGTTTCATTTAATATTCCACATGTATGTGATATCATATGATATTTGTCTCTTTCTGATTTATTTCACTTAGTATGATAAGCTATAGAATTGCCTTTGTTGCTCCAAATGGCATTATTTCTTTTTTATGACTGAGCAATATTCCACTATAATATATACTACAACATTCCATTGTATATTGTACTATGTCTTCTTTATCCATTCATCCGTCAGTGAACACTTAGGTTGTCTCCTTGTCTTGGTTACTGTAATTAGAGCTGCAATGAACATTGGGGTGTATGTATGTTTTCAAATTACATTTTTCTCTAGATATATGCCTAGGAATAGGATGGCTGGGTCATATGATAATTTTTAGTTTTTCTAAGTAAATTCCATACTGTTCGCCATAATGGTTGTACCAATTTACATTCCCACCAACAGTGTAGGAGGGTTCCCTATTCTTCACACCCTTTCTGGCATTTAGTTTTGATGGTCAGAAAGGTGATACCTCATTGTAGTTTTGATTTGCATTTCTCTAACAATTAGTGATGTTGAGCATCGTCTCATGTGCTTTTTCACCATCTGTATGTCTTTGGAGAAATGTTTATCTAGATCTTCTGCCCATCTTTTGGTTGGGTTTTTATTGATTGATTGATATTGAGCTACATCAGCTGTTTGTATAATGTGGAGATTAATTCCTTGTGTGTCTTTTCCCCCCATTCTGTGCATTGTCTCTTCTTATTCTTTATGGTTTCCNTGTTTGTATAATGTGGAGATTAATTCCTTGTGTGTCTTTTCCCCCCATTCTGTGCATTGTCTCTTCATATTCTTTATGGTTTCCTTTGCTGTGCAGAAGCTTTTAAGCTTAATTAGGTCTCATTTGTTTATTTTTGTTTTTATTTTCATTACACTAGGAGGTGATTCCAAAAGGACTGTAGCAATTTACATCAAAGAATGTTCTTCCTATATTTTCCTCTAAGACTAGAGATCTCTTCAAGAAAATTAAGAGATACCAGGGGAGCATTTCATGCAAAAATGGGCACAATCAAAGACAAAAATGATATGGATCTAACAGAAGCAGAAGATAATAAGTGGTGGCAAGAATATACAGAGGAACTGTTAAAAAAAGATCTTCACAACCCAGATAATCATGATGGTGTGATCACTCACCTAGACCCAGACATCCTGGAATGCAAAGTCAAGTGGGTCTTACGAAGCATCACTACGAATAAAGCTAGTGGAGGTGATGGAATTGCAGTTGAGCTATTTCAAATCCTAAAAGATGATGCTGTGAAAATGCTGCACTCAATATGCCAGCAAATTTGGAAAACTCAGCAGTGACCACAGGACTGGAAAAGGTCAGTTTTCATTCCAATCCCAAAGAAAGACAATGCCAAAGAATGCTCTAACTATTGCACAGTTGCACTCATCTCACACACTAGTAAAATAATGCTCAAAATTCTCCAAGCCAGGATTAAACAGTATGTGAACCATGAACTTCCAAATGTTCAAGCTGGATTTAGAAAAGGCAAAGGAACCAGACATCAAATAGCCAACCTCCGTTGGATCATGAAAATTGGAGAGAGTTCCAGAACAACATCTACTTCTGCTTTATTGACTATGCCAAAGCCTTTGACTTTGTGGATCACAATAAACTGTGGAATATTCTGAAAGAGATGGGAATACCAAACCACTTGACCTGCCTCCTGAGAAATCTGTATGCAGGTCAAGAAGCAACAGTTAGAACTGGACATGGAACAACAGACTGTTCCAAATTGGGAAAGAAGTATGTCAAGGCTGTATCTGTCACCCTGCTTATTTATATGCAGAGTACATCATGAGAAATGCTGAACTGGAAGAAACACAAGCTGGAATCAAGATTGCTGGAGAAATATCAAAACCTCGGATATGCAGATGACACCACCCTTATGGCAGAAAGCGAAGAACTAAAGAGCCTCTTGATGAAAGTGAAAGAGGAGAGTGAAAAAGTTGGCTTAAAACTCAACATTCAGAAAATGAAGATCATGGCATCTGGTCCCATCACTTCATGGCAAATAGATGGGGAAACAATGGAAACAGTGACAGACTTTATTTTTTTGGGTTCCAAAAACACTGCAGATGGTGAGTGCAGCCATGAAATTAAAAGAGGCTTGCTCCTTGGAAGAAAAGTTGTGACCAACCTTGACAGCATATTAAAAAGCAGAGACATTACTTTGCCAACAAAGGTCTGTCTAGTCAAAGCTATGGTTTTTTTCCGGTAGTCGTGTATGGATGTGAGAGTTGGACTATAAAGAAAGCTGAGCACCAAAGAATTGATGCTTTTGAACTGTGGTGTTGGAGAAGACTCTTGAGAGTCCCCTGGACAGCAAGGAGATCCAGCTCTATCCTAAAGGAAATCAACCCTGAATATTCATTGGAGGGACTGATGCTGAAGTTTCTGAAACTCCAATACTATGGCCACCTGATGCGAAGAACTGATTCATTGGAAAAGACCCTGATGCTGGGAAAGATTGAAGGTGGGAGGAGAAGGGGGCGACAAAGGATGAGGTGGTTGGATAGCATCATTGACGAGATGGATATGAGTTTGTGTAAGCTCTGGGAGTTGATGATGGACAGGGAAGCCTGGCGTGCTACAGTCCATGGGGTCACAAAGAGTTGGACACAGCTGAGCGACTGAACTGTACTGAAGAGCTTTATAGTAGCTTGTTTTACTTTAGGTCTAAGACATTTTGAGTTTACTTTTGTGTATGGGGACAGATAATGTTCTAGTTTCATTCTTTTACATGTTGTTCATGTTCACCAAGTCATGTCCAACTCTGTAACTCCATGGACTGCAGCACTCCTTCACCATCTCCCGGCGTTTGCCCAAGTTCATGTCCACTGTGATGGCATCCAACCATCTCATCCTCTGTCTTCCTCTTCTCCTTATGCCTTCAATCTTTCCCACCAGTAGGGTATTTTCCAATGAGTCAGCTATTCACATCAGCTGGTCAAAGTATTGGAGCTTCAGTCTAAGTCCTTCCAAAGAGTATTCAGGGTTGATTTCCTTTAAGACTGACTGATTTGATCTTGCTTTCCAAGAGACTCTTCTCCAGCATCACGGTTCAAAAGCATCAATTCTTCAGTGCTCTGCCTTCTTTATTGTCCATATCTCACATACATACATGATTACTGGAAAGACCATAACCTTGACTAAATGGACCTTTGTTGGCAAAGTTATGTCTTTGCTTTCTAACACACTGTCTAGGCTTGTCATAGCTTCCTGCCAAGAAGCAATCATCTTCTAATTTCATGGCTGCAGTCACCATCACAGTGATTTTAGAGCCCAAGAAGAGGAAACCTATCCCTGCTTCTACCTTTTCCCCCTCTGTCATGAAGTGATGGAACTATCCAGTTCCAATTAAGATCCATGATCTTAATTTCTTTTACTATTGAGTTTTAAGCCAGCTTTTTCACTTTCTTCTATCATTTTCATCAAGAGGCTTTTTAGTTCCTCTTCACTTTCTGCCATTAGGGTGGTATCATCTGTGTATCTGAGGTTGTTGATATTTTTCCCAGCAATCTGGATTCCAGTTTGTAACTCATCCATGCAGCATCTCATATGATGTGCTCTGTGTATAAGTTAAACAGGGTGATAATAAACAGCCTTGTCATACTCCTTTCTCAATTCTGAACCAGTCAGTTGTTCCATACAGGGTTCTGTTGCTTCTTGACCTACATAAAGGTTTCTCAGAAAACAGGTATTCTCATCTCTTTAAGAGTTTTCCACAGTTTGTTATGATCCACACTGTCAAAGGCTTTAGCATAGTCAGTGAAACAGAGGTTGATGTTTTTCTGGAATTCCCTTGCTTTCTCTATGATCCAGCGAATGTTGGCAATTTTATCTCTGGTTCCTCTGCCTTTTCTAAACCCAGCTTGAACATCTGGAAGTTCTAGGTTCACATAATGATGAAACCTAGCTTGGAGGATTTTGAGCATAACCTTACTAGCATGGGAGATGCATGCCAACTGTCTGGTACTAAACATTCTTTAGTATTGCTCCTCTTGAGAATTGGGATGAGGAACGACGTTTTCCAAATTTGCTGACATATTGAGTGTCTCACTTTAATAGCATCATCTTTTTAAGATTTTTAAATAGCTCAGCTGGAATTCCATCACCTCCACTAGCTTTATTGGCAGCTGTGCTTCCTAAGGCCCACTTGACTTCACACTCCAGAGTGTCTAGCTCTGAGAGACTACACCATTGTCATTATCCAGGTCATTAAGATCTTTTTTGTACAGTTATTCTGTGTATTCTTTCCATCTCTTCTTGATCTCTCTGCCTCTATTAAGTCTTTACTATTTTTGTCCTTTATTGTGTCCATCTTTGGCAGAAATATTTCTTTGATATTTCCAATTTTCTTGAGATCTCTAGTCTTACCCTTTCTGTTGTTTTCATTTCTTTGCATTGTTCATTGAAGAAGGCCTTCTTTTCTCTCTTGCTATTCTCTGGAACTCTGCGTTTAGTTGGGTGTAACTTTCATTTTCTCCTTTGCTTTTTGCTTCTCTTCTTTCCTCTTATTATTTGTAATGCCTCCTCAGACAACCACTTTGCCTTCTTACATTTCATTTTCTTTGGGATGGTTTTGTTTGCTGCCTGCTATACAATATTATGGACCTTTGTCCACAGTTCTTCAGGCACAGTTTACTAGATCGAATTCCTTGAATCTGTTTGTGACCTCTACTGTATACTCCTAGCGGAATTGATGTTAAGTTTGTACCTGATGGCCTAATAGCTTTCCTCGCTTTCTTTAGTTTAAGCCTGAATTTTGCTATGAGGAGCTGATGATCGCAGTCAGCACCAGTATTGTTTTTGCTGACTATATACAGCTTTCCCATCTTTGGCTACAAAGAATATAATCAGTCTGATTTTGGTATTGGCCACTGGGTGATGTCCAGGTGTAAAGTTGGCTCTTATGTTGTTGAAAATGGGAATTTGCTGTGACCAGTGCATTCTGTTGACAGAATTCTGTTAGCCTTTGCCCTGATGCATTTTATACTCCAAGGCCAAACTTGCCTGTTACTCCAGGTATCTCTTGACTTCCCACTTTTGCATTCCAGTGCCCTATGATAAGTAGGACATCTTTTTTTGGTGTCAGTTCTAGGTCTTTTAGGTCTTCTTAGAACTGATCAGCTTCTTCAGCATCAGTGGTTGGGGCATAGCCTTGGATTACTGTGATGTTGAATGGTTTTCCTTGGAAATGACCGAGATCTTTCTTTCATTTTTAAGCTTACACCCATGTGCTGCAGTTTTCCCAGCACCACTTATTGAAGAGACTGTCTCTTTTCTGTTGTATAGTTTCTCCTCCTTTGTCATAGATTAATTGACATGGGTGCGAGGGTTTATTTCTGGGCTTTCTATCTTGTTCCATTGATCTATTAATATATTTCTGTTTTTGTGCCAGTACTATGCTTTTTTGATTACTGTAGCCTTAACAGTATAGTGTGAAGTCAGGGAGCCTGATTCCTCCAGCTCCGTTTTTCTTTCTCAAGATTGCTTTGGCTATTCAGGGTCTTTTGTGTTTCCATAAAACTTTAAAAGATTTTTGCTTCAGTTCTGTGAAAAATTTCATTGGTAATTTGATTGGGATTCCACTGAACCTGTAGGTTGCCTGGAGTATTATAGTCATTTTGACAATATTGATTCTTCCAATTCAAGAACATGGTATATCTTCCCATCTGTTTGTGTCATCTTATGAGGTGGTTGGATGGCATCACCAACTCAATGCAGATGAGTGTGAGCAAACTCGGGGAGATTGTCAAGGACAGGGAAGTCTGGTGTGCTGCAGTCCATGGGGTCACGAAGAGTCGGACACAACTGAGCGACTGAACAATATCATTTCTTTCATCAGCATCTCAGTTTTCAGAGTACAGGTCTTTTGCCTCCTTTCAGTTCAGTTCACTCAGTCGTGTCTGACTCTTTGCGACCCCATGAATTTGCCTCCTTAGGTAGGTTTATTCCTAAGTATTTTATTCTTTTTGATGCTATGGTAAATGGAATTATTTCCTTAATTTCTCTTTCTGACCTTTCATTGTGCTGCTGCTGCTGCTGCTAAGTTGCTTCAGTGGTGTCCGACTCTGTGCGACCCCATAGACGGCAGCCCACCAGGCTCCCCCGTCCCTGGGATTCTCCAGGCAAGAACACTGGAGTGGGTTGCCATTTCCTTCTCCAATGCATGAAAGTGAAAAGTGAAAGTGAAGTTGCTCAGTCGTGTCCGACTCTTAGCGACCTCATGGACTACAGCCTAGCAGGCTCCTCCATCCATGGGATTTTCCAGGCAAGAGTACTGGAGTGGGGTGCCATTGCCTTCTCCCCTTTCACTGTAAGTGTATAGAAATGGAACAAATATTTAAAATTAATTTTTACTGGAGTATAATTGCTTTCCCTGGTGGCTCAGATGGTAAAGAATCTGCCTACAGTATAGGAGACCTCGGGTTTGATCCCTGGATCAGAAACATCTCCTGGAGAAGGAAATAGTAACCCACTCTGGTATTCTTGCCTGGAGAATTCCATGGACAGAGGAGCCTGATGGGCTATAGTCCTTGAGGTTGCAAAGAGTTGGACACGACTGAGTGACTAACACACAATTACTTTATGATGTTTTGTTAGTTTCTTGCTGTACAGCAAAATGAATTAGTCTTGTGTATACATAGATCCCCTCTTTTTTAGGTTTTGTTCCCATATAGGCCACCGGAACACTGAGTGGAGTCCCTGTGCTACACGGCAGAGTCTCATCAGTTATGTACTTTATAAATCATAGTGTATGTGCATCAGTCCCAGCCTCTGAATTCACCCCACCCACCTTCCCCTCTTGGCAACCGCAAGTTTGTTCTCTTCATCTGTGACTCTACTTCTGCTTTGCAAATAAGTTCATCTCTACTATTTTTCTAGATTCCACATATAAGTGATATTATATCGTGTTTGTGCTTCATTTTCTGGCTTGACTCTGCTTGACAGCTCCAGGTCCGTCCACATCTCTGTAAATGTATTTCATTCTTTTTAATGTTAAGTACTATTCCATTGTGTATATGTATCACATATGTATTACCCATTCCTGTCAATGGACTTTTAGGTTGCTTCCATGTCCTGGCTATTGTAAATAGTGCTGCAATGAACATCACAGTGCCTGCGTCCTTTCGGATTATGGTTTTCTCTGGATATATGCCCAGGAGTGGGATTGCTGGGTTGTATGGTAGCTCTATTTTTAGTTTTTTAAGGAACCTCCATACTGTTCTCCAAAGTGATAGTACCAATTTACATTCCTGCCAACAGTGAAGGAGGGTTCCCTTTTCTCCACACCCTCTCCAGCATTTATTGTTGATGAAGATGGCTATTATGACTGGTGTGAGGTGATATGTCACTTTTTTAAATGTGAAAATGCAACAGGTTTCTATGTACTAATTTTGTATCTTGCAGCCTTACTGAAATTACTGATGAACTCTCAGTTATCTGGTACCATCTTTTGGATTTTCTGTGTATAGTATCATTTTATCTGCTAACTTCTTTTCCAATTTGGATTCCTTTTTTCTTCTCTGATTGCCATGGCTAGGACTTTCAAAACTGTGTTTAATAAAAGAGGTAAGAGTGGACGTTCTTATCTTATTCCTGATCTTAGAGGAAACTGCTTTCAGCTTTTCACTGTTGAGTATGATGTTAGCTGTGGCTCTGTCATATATGACCTTTATTATATTGATGTAGGTTCCCTCTATGCCCACTTTCTGGAGAGTTTTTATCATAAACGAGCATAGAATTTTGTCAAAAGCTTTTTTTGTATCTATTGAGATGATCATATGGTTTTTATTCTTCAATTTGTTCATGTGGTATATCACACTGATTGATTTGTGGATATTGAAGAATCTCTGCACCCCTGGGATAAATCCCACTTGATCATGGTATATGATCCTTTTAATGTATTGTTGTATTCCATTTGCTAATATTTTGTTAAGAATTTCTGCATCTACATTCATCAGTGATATTGGTCTGCAATTTTCTTTTTTGTGGTGTCTTTGTCTGGTTTTGGTATCAGGGTGATGGTGGCCTTCTAGAATGAGTTTGGGAGTGTTTCTTCCTCTTCAGTTTTTTGGAATAGTTTCAGAAAGATAGGTGTTCTATCATCTCTAAATGTCTGATAGAATTCACCTGTGAAGCCATCTGGTCCTGGACTTTTGTCTGTTGAAAGTTTTCACTTGTGACTGGTCTGTTCATATCTCCTATTTCTTCCCGGTTCAGTCTTGGAAGATTGTGCTTTTCTAATAAGAATTTTTCCACTTTGTCTAGGTTTTCTGTTTTATTGGCATACAGTCGCTTGTAGTGGTCTCGTATGATCATCTGTATTTATGTGGTGTCAGATTTAACTTTTTATTTCTAA
>SJYQ01000915.1:140786-150845 GCA_006410935.1 Redunca redunca | reverse complement strand
GGTCTCCGCCCAGGGCTTCGCCGTCGCAAAGATCACTGAGACGCAGATTCGATGCAATTAGCAAGAGGATTTATTAGGCCGACGCGCCGGGGTTCAATCTCCATTCGGGGAGACGAACCCCGAAGAGCTGTCATAGAGCAGTTTATAAGCACAAAAACCACAAACAGGTGCAGCTGGAGTGCAGCTTTTTGATTGGTGGTTAGATCTTAACCTTTTCAGTGATAGGTCTTAGTTATTGGCCCGAGATGATTTACTAGCCTACAATCATATTGTACAGCTATTTTTCAGAAAAGTTATTTCCTTGAGCTGTTCGAGACAATCACCTTCCCGGAACAACTCTTGGGGGGTCTCACTCCTAGGACGTAAGGTATGTTTTGTCCTGTACCTTAAAATGAAAGGCCTGTCAACAAAAGGCCTGAGGATGAATGCCTGTTTTTCTCCTAGGCCCCTGGTAATTTTTAACTCTTGTTCTTATAGTCCCTGGACAGAAGCCCATGATCTCATTTTCTATGGCAGACTGACCACAGGACAAAGACAGGCCTTGATCAAAAACAAATTTTAGATTAGTTTCCACATTCCCACAGTTACTAGGTCAAAACTGACTCTTTGAGATCCCGTGGAGTATAGCCAGCCAAGCTCTTCTGTCCATGGAATTCTCCAGGCAAGAATACTGGAGTGGGCTGCCATTCCCTTCTCCAGGGATCAAATCAGGCTCCCCTGCATTGCAGGCAGTTTCTTTACCACTGAGCCACCAGTATAGAACTCTGTATACATCACAGTGTGGATGACAAAAGAGCAGGTAAGGCATATAGGTTATCAGGTTAGGCATATCAGGTTATGGACCTGATACCTCAAAGAAATTAGGCCAAACCTCAAGAACATAAATTGACTGGTAACATTGGGATTTAGAAAATTGAAATAACAAGTCTTAGCATTAACATGGTATCTTCATTTTTTACCAGCTGGGTCCCTTGTATAGGTAGAAATAGCTAACAAATAACTAAAAAAGTTTTTTAAAAAATCAGGTTTCAGTACTTTTAGTTTACATAAGTTCACATCTTTCTTGAAAACTTTAAGATGTTTGACTCAATTTGGAAGTATAAGAATATCCTTGTGGTGGAAATAACAACTGGAATATTTTTACAACTTTTTCTAAGCTTTGTCTACCCACATCAAACTGACAGCAATTTCCAGTCCCAGGTTTAAAATCATAATAATATAGCTTGGATAATATTTATTCTTCATATATTTATTCTTTTTGTCCCTTAGAGAGTAACTGTTCTGCTTTATCTTTAATTGTTTTATCCTAAACTGTGTTAATGCTATACATTATATTACACATCTCCTAATGTTCTGAAGGGATATTTTATGCTTTTCTTATTAATCTGATGTGTGGTTTCCATTTCAAAGAGGGGCCAAAAAGGGTCCTGTGAACTCAAAAATTACTGTAAATAAAAGGGAGCTGAAACCCAGTTCTATGTGACAACCTAGAAGGTTGGAATGGGGTGGGAGATGGGAGGGAGGTTCAAGAGGATTGGGACATATGTATACTTATAGCTGACTCATGTGGATGTATGGCAGAAAACTTCACAGTATTGTAAAGCAATTATCCTCCAATTAAAAATAAGTAATTTTTTTTAAGCACAAAATAACTCTTTCAGAAGAACATAGTGGTCTTTAAGCCTTTCACCCTTTAATAAGTGAGAATCTGCTTTAAGGAGTGATGTCAACACCTGCAATGAAGAATAGATTTTTTCTCTCCATGTATAACCACTCAATTTAGCCTACACTCATAGTTTCCTAGTGGATACACACTATCACATCCTTAAGTTGTAATTAGAGAAATCTTTTTGTTCTCTCTGTCTTTTAGGTTGATGTCCCCCAGTTCTTTAGGAGTGAGCCAACTGAAGTCAACGTCATGGAAAGTTCCCAAACATTGCATTTGGAAACTGGAATTTATGATAACGACCCCTGGTTCAGGGTCCGGAGAGAGTCTGGGGTTTATTTTAACCTAAGTCTGGAAGAAAACAAACAGGGCATTGTTTATGCTTCCCTGAAGCATTCGGTCATTGGAATGAACCCAAGACAGGCAACAAATGTGCAAGAAGCACCTACGGAGTATGCAACCATATGTGTGAGGAGTTAAATCTGGTCCTGATCTCCCACCAGTGATCAGCAACTGATCTGTTAGTCAGCGCTACTACTGAAGACGACCAGAAAGTCAAACAATGGTCCTTGGCTTGAGAAGTTTCACTTTCAGGAGGTTCACCTTGGAGCTTGGGTCTTAAGCATCCACAGGACAAATGACTAAAATTTCTCCCAGAAACTTCTTTGGGAGCTTTTTATGTTTATAGCATTGGGCAGCAAAATCTTTTTTCCAAAACCAAATGATGTCATTTTTAGACATCATTTTTAGACCCAGCTATATTTAACCTGATACACAAACTCAATATTTTCTTTGGGACTACAGAGAATGTAGAACAGAAAGGTTTAGATTCTCTAGATCATTTCACTATATACTCTTGGAAAAGAAGTCCCAATTCAGATAACTAAACATAAATACAGTGATGATTGTGTGTCTGTTTCCAGTCTTTCATAACAAGAAAATTTTCCTTATCAATCTAATATTGGGATTTCTTAAATGTAAAGGAGAAATCATTTTAAACTTGATGATATAAGAAAAGAATGGAAAGAATAAATAATGCAATAAAGATGTGGAATATACCAGCTAGATACAGGGTAGATGTTCCCCATGTCTGACAAGCAAATGCTTATATCGATCCAGTTAGATTACTAAGCAAATAGAGGTAGTAAATATAGCAATTAATGTATTATAAAGTGACTGTGAGTGGTTAACATAGACTAATATATATGAATGTGACATAATGCTACTGAGTTATTACATTGGGACAAAAATAATTGCAGTTTTGAACTGTGAATTTTGAATCATTATAACTAGGTTCAAAGACATCTTTATTAATCAGAATAGGAGCCATTACAATCAACACGTTTTTGCCAACAAGAAATGTTTGTTTATTCCTGTAGCACAAAATTCATACTTCAGGATTTGACAGCTCTTGGAAAGGATTTTCTGCCTACTGCTGGTTGTGGAAGCATTTTCCCTGCAAAATATTGTCCAGATGCTTGAAGAAGTGGTAGTCGGTTGGTGAGAGGTCAGGTGAATATGGCAGATGAAGTGAAATTTCATAGCCCAATGCATTCAACTTCTGAAATGCTGGTTGTGCGACATGTACTTAGGCATTGTCATTGAGAAGAATTGAGTCCTTTCTGTTGATCAGTGCTGGCTACAGGAGTTGCAGTTTTCTGTGCATTTCATCGATTTGCTGAATGTACTTCTCAGATGTAATGGTTTTGCCCGGACTCAGAAATCTGTAGTGGATCAGACCAGCAGCAGACCACCAAACAGTGACCATGACCTTTTTGTTGTTGCAAGTTTAGCTTTGGGAAGTGCTTTAGAGCTTCTTCTTCATCCAACCACTGAGCAGGTCATTGCTGGCTGTCATATAAAATCCAGTTTTTGTCACACATCACAATTTGATTGAGACATTTCTCAATCATTAACATTTTGTTATTGTTGCATAGAGTAAGAGAAGACAACTCTTCAAAATAATGATTTTTTTTTTATTTGCAGTCTGCTTACGAGGCACTGACTTATAGAGCATTGTCACCTTTCCAATTTGCTTCAAATGCCAAGTGACCATAGAATGGTCGACATTGAGTTCTTTGGCAACTTCTCCTGTAGCTCTAAGAGTATCAGCTTCAGTGCTTGCTCTCAATTGGTCGCTGTCAACTTCCGATGGCCAGCCACTATACTCATCTTCAAGGCTCTCGTCTCCTTTGCAAAATTTCTTGAACCACCACTGCACTATTCATTTGCTACCAGTTCCTGGGCCAAATGCATTGTTGATATTGTCAGTTGTCTCTGCTGCTTTACGTCCCATTTTGAACTCGAATAAAAAGGTCTCATGAATTTGCTTTTTGTATAGCATCATTTTTATAGTCTAACATAAATATAAAATAAATAGCAAGTAATAAATCCGTAGCAGAAAAACATAAAGCAATAAATGCACATTAAAATGATGTATAACATAACCATATTTATTTAAGAATGTATTCCAATATCAAAGAGCAAAGTTCAACAGTGCAAAGTTGCCATTTCTTTTGCACCGACCTATGGATTTCACGCATTGGAGAAGGAAATGGCAACCCACTCCAGTGTTCTTGCCTTGAGAATCCCAGGGATGGGGGAGCCTGGTGGGCTTCCATCTATGGGGTTGCACAGAGTTGGATACGGCTGAAATGACTTAGCAGCAGCAGCAGCAGCATGGGATTCCCTGGTGACTCAGTTGGTAAAGAATCTGCCTGTAATGCAGGAGACCTGGGTTCAATCACTGGATCAAGAAGATCTCCCGGAGTAGAAAATGGCAACCCATTCTGGTATTCTTGCCTGGAAAATTCCATGGACAGAGGAGTCTGGTGGACTAAAGTCCATGGGGTTGCAAAGAGTTGGACATGACTGAGTGTACATGCACACTCAATAATATACTAGTGGGTGTCTGAATAAATGTAAAAAATCATTGTCAACAGGTATAATCAAGTAAGTGCAGATTAATGGCTTGAACTGCTTCATTGTTTACCTGATACCAAATTAAAAGCACAATTAATGGAATGGAGAAAAGTCCAGAATATTTAACTGGCCAGTATGGGTCAACATACTTCGATTTACTGTATCTGTATCTTGCTGTTCTTCTTACCAAAGATTAGGGGCAGATCATACATGGTAAAGTAGTGCAATTTGATAGCCATTTACTTTAAAATAATGAAGTTGAGGCCGCTTAAAGGTAAAACAAGAAGAGATGAATTTCTGAATTTCCAGTGTACATGGTCTAATTATTTCAAAAATAGCTTGTAACATTCAACAGCTTGAGGCTCTTAGGATGCTCAGATGCTTCTGAGAATAATACAATAGACCTCATACAAAGTGGATAACAAAGGTTAGAATCTATTTGAGAAAATACATAAACTACTGCAAAAGTGAATGTGGGATGTGAGAAAGTATGTGTGTGTTATTGTATAGAAGGGAGGGTAGATGACTTAGAGAAATGGTTAAAAAAAAAAACTGAAAAAACTGACATTCCATTTCAGCTTACTAAAGAAACTCAAACTATTAGAGTAAATGGGTCATTAAAGAAAATATATGAAAATAATGTATTATGTCATGGCAGTTAATATGTTAATTGCAAAAGAATTTCCAGATATGGAGTATCAGAGAAAGGAGTAGGTTTATTAAGAATAAAGGGCAGAGAGAATGTGGTCGCTGCAAGCACAGAGGGCTGACCTCCTGACAGGCTAGTGAGAGATGATTCTTTTAGTGGGTTAGTAGCCAATTTTTATAGCCTCAAGATAAAGAAAATTCCTGCAGAAGTTTGGGTGATTGATAAGGGTGTTATAAGGTGAAGTACCAGAGTGAGCATTTTGCCTAATATGGGTCAGGAAGCTTGCTGGTAATATTCAGCAGAGCTTTGGCAATGGTTCCAAAGGGGCTCAGTCAGTTCCAGAAATGACTTTGCATATGGCTCCACCTCTGTGGCCTTGGTGAAGGCCTTGTGGCTTTGGGGAAGGATTCCACAAGATGTGGGGATGGGAGTATGACATTCCATAAAAGTTTTTGTTCCAGAAAGACACAATTGAGATTTGGTAGCAGTTTTTCTTATGTAACACTGGCTTTCAGATTTTGCAGCATAGGATTGGGGTTGTGGAAGTTGTGTTAGAGTCACTATCATCTAGCCAGTATGATAGCACCTCTCCTAGCATTTTGAACAACCAGTTCTAGGAAGGCTCTTTCAGCCAAGACACACTTATGGGCAACTAACTACAAAAGATATACTAGAATAGCTGCTATGCTTTTCGAAATAAAAACAGGAAGTATGGGGAGGATATATTTAGCTCTCCTTAGCTGATGAACACACAAAGCTGAACGGTTTCTTCATGATTTTCTTGAATTTAAACAAAATATTTCTATTATTGAGACATTCTTAGCATATCTTATGGTAAAGATGGCATTAATGATGATTGCAACTTTAAAGGATTTATACTTATATTTGTACCATGCTGCCCAAACCACAAATCATTTACATTTTTTATTCCTTCTTAATAAAATGTGTCAGAGTTATATATGTCCCCAATAAATCTATTTCAGTATTATTTACATGGTTTATATCATTAATAAAATATGAAAAATGTAATAATTTAATGAATATTAAACTTGCTGATTATTCCCAATAAGAAGATAAAGTTATTCAAAACATTTGGAATCAATATGGTATTGCTTTATATACAAAAGAAGTGTAGAAATGAAAGAGAAGAATGATTCTCCAACCTGAATATAAAACAACTTGAAAAACTTTCAAAACTGCAGATTGCCAGCTCCCAGCACTAAGAAATTCTGATTCAGGAAATCTAGGATATGACTCCATAATCTTCACCGTTAAAGGACACCCCAGGTAATTTTAATGTAGGTTTCCCAGTGGATAGGCTAATTTATTTTATGTGGTTAATTTGACAGCTTTGCCCACTAATTAAAACTGTCTAGGCCCCAGAATGGATTATCTGGCCTGATTATACTTACAAACACACACACACACATGCACACACGCATGCACATATATATACACTTCTTTAAAGAGCAGTTTTAGGGTGAGGGAAGTTGAGTGGAGAGTACAGAAAGTTCCCATATGTCCCCTGCCCTCAAATAGGCACAGCCTCTTACATCATCAACATCCTGGTCTAGAGCAGTGCATCTATTATAATCAATGAACCAACCCCGATACATCAACCAAATTCCATAGTTTACATTAGAGTTGCTTGGTGTTGTAACTCTTTGTGTCTGACAAATGTATAGTGAAGTATCAGTCAGTTCAGTTGCTCAGTCGTGTCTGACTCTTTCAGACTCCATGGACTGCAGCACGCCAGGCCTCCCTGTCCATCACCAACTCTCAGAGATAACTCAAAATCATGTCTATTGAGTCAGTAATGCCATCCAACCATCTCATCCTCTGTCATCTACTTCTCCTGCCTTCAATCTTTCCCAGCATCAGGGTCTTTTCATATGAGTTAGTTCTTTGCATCAGGTGGCCAAAACATTGGAGCCAGCATCAGTCCTTCTAATGAATATTCAGGACTGATCTCCTTTAGGATGGACTGGTTGGATCTCCTTGCAGTCCAAGAGACTCCTCCAACACCACAGTTCAAAAGCATCATTTCTTCAGCACTCAGCTTTCTTTATAGTCCAACTCTCACATCCATACAAGACTAATGGAAAAACCATAGCTTTCACTAGATGGACCTTTGTTGTCATAGTAATGTCTCTGCTTTTTAATATGTTATCTAGGTTGGTCATAACTTTTCTCTCAAGAAGTAAGCATCTTTTAATTTCATGGCTGCAGTCACCATCTGCAGTGATTTTGGAGCCCCCCAAAATAAAGTCTGTCACTGTTTCCACTGTTTCCCCATCTCTTTGCCATGAAAAGATGGGACCAGATGCCATGATCTTCGTTTTCTGAATGTTGAGTTTTAAGCCAGCTTTTTCACTCTCCTCTTTCACTTTCATCAAGAGGCTCTTTAGCTCTTCGCTTTCTGCCATGAGGGTGGTGTCATCTGCATATCTGAGGTTACTGATATTTCTCCCAGCAAACTTGATTTCAGTTTGTGGGTCATCCAGCCCAGCGTTTCTCATGACATACTCTGCATAAAGTTAAATAAGCAAGGTGACAATATACAGCGTTGAAGTACTCCTTTCCTGATTTGGAACCCTCTGTTGTTCCAAGTTTAGTTCTAACTGTTACTTCCTGACCTGCATACAAATTTCTCAAAAAGCAGGTCAGGTGACTAGGTATTTCCATCTCTCTCGCTCTCTTTTTTTAAAATATAAATTTATTTATTTTAATTGGAGGTTAATTACAATATTGTATTGTATTCATCAACATGAATCCACCACAAGTATACATGTGTTCCCCATCCTGAACCCACTCCTTCCTCCCTCCCCATACCATCCCTCTGGGTCGTCCCAGTGCACCAGCCCCAAGCATCCAGTATCATGCATCAAACCTGGACTGGAGATTCTTTTCATATATGATATTATACATGTTTCAATGCCATTCTCCCAAATCATCCCACCCTCACCCTCTCCCACAGAGTCCAAAAGACTGTTCTATACATCTGTGTCTCTTTTGCTGTCTCACATACACGGTTATCGTTTCCATCTTTCTAAATTCCATATATATGCGTTAGTATACTGTATTGGTGTTTTTCTTTCTGGCTTACTTCACTCTGTATAATCGGCTCCAGTTTCATCCACCTCATTAGAACTGATTCAGATGTATTCTCTTTTAATGGCTGAGTAATAATCCATTGTGTATATGTACCACAGCTTTCTTATCCATTCATCTGCTGATGGACATCTAGGTTGCTTCCATGTCCTGGCTATTATAAACAGTGCTGCGATGAACATTGGGGTACACCTGTTTCTTTCAGTTCTGGTTTCCTCGGTGTGTATACCCAGCAGTGGGATTGCTGGGTCATAAGACTTCACTTTCAGTTTTCACTTTCATGCATTGGAGAAGGAAATGGCAACCCACTCCAGTGTTCTTGCCTGGAGAATCCCAGGGGTGAGGGAGCCTGGTGGGCTGCTATCTATGGGGTCGCACAGAGTCGGACACGACTGAAGCGACTTAGCAGCAGCAGCAAGGCAGTTCTTTTCCCAGTTTTTTAAGGAATCTCCACACTATTCTCCATACTGGCTGTACTAGTTTGCATTCCCACCAACAGTGTAAGCGGGTTCGCTTTTCTCCACAGCTTCTCCAGCATTTATTGCTTGCAGACTTTTGGTTCGCAGCCATTCTGACTGGCATGAAATGATACCTCATTGTGGTTTTGATTTGCATTTCTCTGATAATGAGTGATGTTGAGCATCTTTTCATGTGTTTGTTAGTCATCTGTATGTCTTCTTTGGAGAAATGTCTGTTTAGTTCTTTGGCCCATTTTCTGATTGGGTCGTTTATTTTTTCTGGAATTGAGCTGCAGGAGTTGCTTGTATATTTTTGAGATTAGTTGTTTGTCAGTTGCTTCATTTGCTATTATTTTCTCCCATTCTGCAGGCTGTCTTTTCACTTTGCTTATAGTTTCCTTTGTTGTGCAGAAGCTTTTAAGTTTAATTAGGTCCTATTTGTTTATTTTTGCTTTTATTTCCATTACTTTGGGAGGTGGGTCATAGAGGATCCTGCTATGGTGTATGTCAGAGAGTGTTTTGCCTATGTTCTCCCCTAGGAGTTTTATAATTTCTGGCCTTATGTTTAGATCTTTAATCCATTTTGAGTTTATTTTTGTATATGGTGTTAGAAAGNTTGTTGACCAATTTTCCCAGCACCACTTGTTAAAGAGATTGTCTTTACTCCATTGTATATTTTTGCCTCCTTTATCAAAGATAAGGTGTCCATAGGTGTGTGGGTTTATCTCTGGGCTTTCTATTTTGTTCCATTGATCTATATTTCTGTCTTTGTGCCAGTACCATACTGTCTTGATGACTGTGGCTTTGTAGTAGAGCCTGAAGTCAGGCAGGTTGATTCCTTCAGTTCCACTCTTCTTTCTCAAGATTGCTTTGGCTATTCGACGTTTTTTGTGTTTCCATACAAATTGTGAAATTATTTGTTCTAGCTCTGTGAAAAATACCGTTGGTAGTTTGATAGGGATTGCATTCAATCTATAGATTGCTTTGGGTAGTATACTCATTTTCACTATATTGATTCTTCTGATCAATGAACATGGTATATTTCTCCATTAGTGTCCTCTTTGATTTCTTTCACCAGTGTTTTATAGTTTTCTATATATAGGTCTTTAGTTTCTTTAGGTAGATATATTCCTAGGTATTTTATTCTTTTCGTTGCAATGGTGAATGGGATTGTTTCCTTAATTTCTTTTTCTACTTTCTCATTATTAGTGTAAAGGAATGCAAGGGATTTCTGTGTGTTGATTTTATATCCT